>JABCJY010000101.1:0-108767 GCA_013184415.1 Fusarium concolor
TATAAGTATAAGTATAAGTATATGACTATATTAGTTATTAAGGTATTAATTTATTAACAAAACTTCCCATTTGTAAGCCAAATCCTTGGCCATTAAGCTTTGTGACGAGTTCTCTCACCACCAGCTCTTCGTCGCTTCTGTCAAGCCCAGTCCATCAAACGGAAATATGTCGCCTGTCTCTCCACATGCAGATTCCTGACGTCGCCGTCGATTACCCAAGCCAAAGGCTACTCAGAACATTACCTGAGTCTGGCTCAATGATACACAGCAGCCCTTACAACCAACCGTCTTTCTCTTTCAGCATATCCTCCCATTCCTGTAAGAATTCCCCAAGTCCTTCTTCACCTGAAGATGAAATCTTCGTTTCGAGCTTTTGCATTTTCATCTCTCTTGCTTGAAGTTCAGCTTTTTGGGTCTTGATAGACCGCTCAAGGAGAAGCTTCCGCGTCTTTCGTAACTTAGATTCTCGGGCTTTCTTCTCATTCAAAGTCGTTAGGAATTTAAACCGGTTGTTGCTTTCTCCATCGGCGTCTAAGCTTTTCGAGGGCGGCCTCGTCTGTTTCAATTCTCTTGGTGACGTGTTTTATTGAGTAGTCCATTGTTCGTAATAAATGTTCCACTCTGTTGTGATCATATGGGACATGGGGCTCTGGCCTGTTTCTGACGGCAGTGGTTTCGCTTGACGACGTATCGGTCATTATGTGAGGTATAGTTTTCGTGAGGTTTGAGGGCTTTGAGATTGAAAAGATCTAGGCGCGGATCCAAGAGAATCCTCCAACTGCAAGTAATGACATTTAATGGAAATTTCAGCCGCATGATCATATATAATGTGAGCTCAAATCTAAAAATAGGGTCGGCCTTTTCCTGTCCGTGGCTGGATTTAGCTCGATGTGATATTGAACAAGGTTATCGGATAAGGTGGATCTCCGACATCATCATCTGTTATTGTTGAACTGCCAGCCATCGCACCATGGGGATTTCACCCAAAATACATCAACTTGGTTCATACAATGGATCAAATCATTAGTTTGTTGCTTTTCTGGGATCTCCGTGGGTATACAACTTCCCAAATACTACACGCCTAAGATACAAAAAGCCCAAAACTTTTATTTAATCCAGCCCTTGGGTCCGCCCCATGTTCCCTTGACGTGGGCGTTCTTGTACACCCAGGGGAAGAAGTCCTTCTTCAAGTGGTAGAAAGCCCGGCGGGGAACAGCCTGGTCAATGCCGAGGAGCTCTCCGAAAGTCTCCTTCGGAACGCCACCGTACTTAAACTCGGCAAGCATGACCTTGCCGTACTCGGTGAGAAGAGGACATGAGGTGTAGCCGTCATAGGAAGGCTCGGGTTCTTGGCCGTCAATTGCGCGGAGGAGGTTGCTGACGAGAACGGGAGCCTCGGATGTGATGGCGGCCATGGTCTTGGAGGTTGGGAGACTGGAGGCGTCGCCGGCGGACCAGACGTTGGCGAACTTGTTGTGGCGGAGGGTGTTGTCGTTGACGTCAACGTAACCAGCCTCGTTGGCGAGAGCGCTCTTCTTGACGAAAGCATGAGGTCCCATCTTGGGAACAACGTGCAAAAAGTCGAAAGGCTTGGTCACCTTCTCCTGACCATCGGGACGAGCAAAGACAGCGTTGTTGCCCTCGATAGCAACAAGATCATGCTGGAAAAGACCCTCGACGCCGCGCTCTTGTCGCATCTTCTCAAGCTCGGCGCTATACTTGGGGACACCAAACATGACGGGAAGGCCGGTGGCGAAGCTGATCTTGATAGGTGAGGCGGAGGAGTTCTCGGGGTTGTAGGTCCCAGTTTGCTTCCAGTGGTCGAGGGCAAGCCACATGGCCTTCTGGGGAGCGCCGGCGCACTTGATGACGCCAGCGGGCTGGGTGAAGATAGCGTTGCCCTTTTGGAAGCGCTGGATGTTGGGGAAGACCTTATCGCAGTGGTCGTAGCCGTAGATAGTAGAAACGGGGCCATTGCGCTCAGCAAGAGCCTCAGGAAGACCCTTGATGCTGTTGTAGTCGATGTTGATACCGGGGACAACAACGAGATGCTCGTAGTTGACCTTGTCGCCAGTTCCAAGAGTAATGGTGTTATCCTCGGGCTTGAGAGCATCGACACCAACATTGTAGAACTTGAGCTTGGGGTCGAAAAGCTCAGGCATGTTGAGCTTCAACTCCTCCTTAGTCTTGAGCCCAGCTCCGACAAGTGTCCATCCAGGCTGGAAGTGATGGAATTGAGCAGGATCCACAACGGCGATATCCTCACTGCCAAACCGACCACTTCGGAGAAGCTGATGGCTGATGGCGACACCAGCAGAGCCTCCACCAATAACAACGACCTTGTGGCTTCGGCTAGCAGAGGAGACGGCGGCAGCAGTAGCAAGACCCCTTCGGGCTTGGCTAAAGGCCGCAGAGCGAGCAGCCAACGTCACGCGACTTGAGATCATTTTTGGGTTTTTGAGTTTTTGAAGTCGAAGTGAAGTCGAGCTGCGAGAAAAAGCTCAAGTCGAGAGCTGAGGCTCAGGCCAGAAAAAGTACAATTGAAGTGACGTGCTGTACGTACCCGCTAGCGTAAGCGGCTTTACTCTTTTGGAGCATGAAAAGAGCGGATTATCAAATATCCGTGGCGGGAACTAACCAGCCGAGGATAAGTCTCAATTGCGTGATTCAGGGATAAAGTGATTGCCGCCGATGGTCCGAAATTAGAGCCCGATGGCCCAATTGACGAGATTTGGAACGGCGATTTCCGGTCATAGGATATGGAACAGCTCATATCTTCCTAACGTCTATATCATGATTG
Organism: Fusarium concolor; assembly: GCA_013184415.1. NCBI lineage: Eukaryota > Fungi > Ascomycota > Sordariomycetes > Hypocreales > Nectriaceae > Fusarium > Fusarium concolor. Next base: position 2,801 of record JABCJY010000101.1, read on the forward strand.
GGCCTCATTTCTAACATTAATGGATAATGACAGAGACATTTCCGGTGCAGCCGAGACATCCAAGAAAAAAGATCGCCAAGCGGGATCTGAATGAGACTATCACCCATGCTTCCCGCTGCCTTCCCACGAGATACTATCAAATGACTGGCTTTACGTTCCATAAACTAAAGATCTGAATCTAGAATCACCCGAGTTCAGTCAACTGACCTATAGATACTCGGCCCGAACGTTATAAGCTTATTTTCTGAATGGCTGCCAAGTTACCCTGAACCAACACAAAATCCATGGCTTCGCTCAGTCCTAGTTGCATTACCTCTTTAATTTGTATTCCTGTATAGTCCGTCTTCGTGTTATAAATAAAGACTTTATTACGTCATGACCGGAGATCCCGTGTTTCGGCGGTTATAAAATAGTCGGCGACCAAATTCTAGTCCCCGATTACAAGGATCAAAATGCATAGACCAGCTGATAAAGATCAGCTTACAATTCTCATATGTTACATTCCGCGGAGTCGTTGGTGTATCATTCGCTAATGATAGAACATAGTCTATAATTATTACCAGCCCATATCATCCTCGGCGATCTGGAGATTAGCTCCAATTCCCGCTGCCATTCCGCTACAAACCCCAACAGCCTCTTGTTTGACAGCGCTGGCACACTCACCAGCTGCAAAAACCCCACGGAGACTTGTCTCTCTAAAGTCATCTTCAATCGCGATTCGTCCTCCTGAAGTAATCTCCAGATCAAGTTGTTGCGCAAAAGCACCTTCGATGATCGTCTTTGGTTTGTGAGCTATCAACCCATACACCGCCTTCGCCCCATCAGCGAACTCGACAGTCACTGACGATTCTGAATCAACGTTCTTGAATGCTTTGATCGATCTGTCGTCTATCTCGAAGCCTTGTTTCTTCGCTGCTCTGATCTTCGGATGTTGCTCAAGATGGCGTAATCCGTTGGTTAGCATTGTTATGCTGGGCGTATGCTGACGGGCGAGATAGGCGGAGAGAACGGCCGAATCTATGGAGCTTGCATCATCGGATGTGATGAGAGCAGCGGCTTGAGTGATAATCTTGTTTTCAAGACCATGACACTGTGAACAATCGATGCTAACGACAAATCAGGACTGCCCCATCACCAACGCATCAAGAATGGACTTACACGGTCTTGCCCCAGGCATCTTGATATCCTAGGATCTCTGGGAAAATATCGCGAGTTCCAGTAGCCAATATGACCTTTCTCCCTTTCCAACACTGCCCTGTTACATCTTCCACTTCAAAGACCATGCCTCTCTCACGAACAGATTTAGCCGTGGCGCTACTGAACAGGATGGATTTGTACTTGGCTTTCAGCTCCTCTATCATATCCGCTCGTGTCGAGGGCGCATCCTTTTGCGTCGAAAGCATCCGTGTCTGCGAGCTCGCTAGGTTTCCGTATTCACCAGAGTCGAAGATGATGGCACTCCGTCGAACTCGGCCAAGTGCCAAGGCAGCCGAGAGACCAGCCGGCCCGGCTCCAATGATCAGGACATCAACCACGTTACGAAGAAAATGAGGTTCAATCAGCGATCTGGTGTTGATGACGTGAGGCATGGTCGAAGGAAAGACTTATGAACATAGACTGATGGACAAATTCAGAGAGAGGAAATGGCCATTGAAGAGAAGCAGAACACGAGAGATAAGCACCGCTGATGATATTACATAGAAGTAAGCGGATAGTTTACAGATCAATGATTGGTTCCTAAACGACCTATGAACTATAATCTCATGGCTGATTTTCAGACCAAGGAATTTAGCTCTTCTTGCGATTATGTGAGATTCAGCGATCATGAGGCCCCCAACAGGATGAATGATAAGCCAAGTTGGGGATATCTATTCACCCGGCCCTGGAAGCTATCTTACAGGCAAGGCCTTGTGAGATTTCGGGTCAGAAAAGATAAAAAAAAGTCATTCATGTTTCCAAATCAATTACGTCTCATCGCACTCTCCAATACACATTATTTGCCGCCCCTTCTCCCACTCCAATCCTTCCAGCTGCTCTTTAGCTTGTTGAATAATCCTCAGACAAAATGGCTCTTTCTCGTGGTGATGCAAATGGCGGCCCTCCGGCTTAGGCAAGACAGTGTGCCACTGAGCTTGTCGCTGCTCTAGAAAGTTCAGAAGGCCCCATAAGGACTCGCTGTCCCCAAATACATCTTTCTTCACAGCCTTTCTGGCTAACGTAGCCCATTCCGAAGGGCTCAACTCCACTCCACAAGTCGCCTCGGCAGAATCGTCACCAAGCTTAACTCCCAAGTCTCTAAATTGGAGGCTTTTTGACTCTTTTCTCTCCTTCATTGACTGAGCTTCGGTGTCAATCGACTCTAGAATGACGTCGTATTGTCGTGTTATGGACATAGCTAGAGTACCTAGAAGCTGGATATTTTGCATAGCAGCGAGATAGTTTGTCGGACAGGTTTGGCAATGAGCCATTTCACTTGCTGTTGCGACACTATTGCGCAGAAACTGGAGACCTGAGGGGAACATGAGTTTCTCGTTCTTGCAAAGATTATCTATTGTAAGATAGAATGTTGCAAGACAGGCGCATGAGGCTTGGGCAGTCGAAGGTTGTGCCGCAGAGCTTGAGGCTTCCGGGCTAAGTGTTGGGGCACTTAGGGTTATCTCTGAGTTCGTTAAGACGTCTGGAGCTGTACACGAGCAATCGACGACTCTTCTTGATCCAGGTTGCTCTGTACAGACCTCAGAGTTGATATCTGCGATCGGTGATATGCCCAACCAGCCGTCAATAGCCTGTATGACTGAAGGAGATAAGGAGACAGGCAAAGGAGTCAAGGTGGGCTGGGGCAGTGAAGATAGAGCTAGTCGACGCTTCGCAGGCCGACCCATGGGCTTCTTGACAGCATAGAAGCATTCAAGGCCCAACCATGCACATCTTCGACATGTTGGTTTTCCGCCGTCACATTTGGACTTCCTTTGCCCTACGTGAAGCAATGATTAGCTCTTTACAGGAAGACAGCGGGATAAGTGACATACTGCACGACTCGCAGGCTGACCGTCGAGCTACGCCCCGAGTAGTTGATGGAACAGCGGAGTTTATTGACATGGTAACAGAAATAAGGGCGGCGAGTTTGACGGATATTTGTTGGACACTTTCAGGTGGATGAAAAAGGTCAACTTCGGGATTCCTGATGGAATAATATGAGCATCGGACACATATCACGGTTGTGATTGGAGAAGAGGTGTGGAGTGGTGATATGACGAATCACAAGTAAGAGAATACACCGACTGGCGAACTCCGCTCCGGACACTCGGAGGGCGTAGGTGATAAATTAAGAGGAAAGAATATAGAACTTTGACAAGTGTTTTATTTATGCAGTCTTTGTCTAGCCTTTTTGTCTTCATTTGTGAATGCCCCAAATTGAAGAATTATCCTCATCCCTTGATGGTCTCATTTACCCACTTCCAAGTCTTGATCAGCCGCTCACGATCCAAAGGCTTAGTATCCCGTATTGCAGCAGAGACATCCCGCGTTTGAGCAACATCGAAAATCCTTACTTCTTGATCTCTTGTCGTAGTATCCTTGCCCTGGATAAACGAGCTCTTCCATAGCCCTAAAAGGGCCTGTGATGGATGATTCGCACTTTTTTCACCAAGAGCTTTCTCCAAGCGCCGAATCCATTCTGGTGGCGAAACTATGTCAAACTTGGGGCCCTTATCGCTTGCAGATAGCGAACCTAGCATCTGTCTCCAGGTTTGTGTATTATGAGGATTCAGAACGCGATAGACTGGTGTCCTCGACGTCTGGGATGTTGTCCATGTAATGTCGATAACTGCTTGAGCAGCCTGCTCAACGGGGAGCCAGTTTAGCACTTCGCTCTGAAGGTCCGGTAGACACCCAGTGATCTTTGCTGTCGACAAGAGTAATGGATATGCCTCAGTTGCATTCCAAACTCCCGATTCGTTACTACAGAGCTGCCCAACACGAACGATTGAAGCCAGACATTCGCTCTCGTTGCTTTCAAAGTGCTCGTTTGCAGCATCACAAACTTGCTCTGCTACCCACTTCGAACGCGAGTAGCCCAGCGGCGAAGCTTCGTGGGGGTCCTTTGACATCCTTTCGGGAATTGGTCTGGCTGTTGACTCACTGACTGCCGCGACTGAGCTGACAAAAACAAATCGTGCGCCAGCGCTAGCCGCGAGATCAATCAGATTCCGTGTGCTGGAAATTTGATCTTCGAACGAGTTGAGTCGCAGGCTGAAGTTGACAGCCCAAGCTGAATGTATGATCGTGGTGGCGTTGTCCATAATAAGTTGGTGGTCGTCTTTGGATAGCCCGAGATTACTCTCCGTTAAGTTGCAAGGAAGACAAACAACTTTCTTCTGACGGTAGGCAGACTCACTGTATGGCTCCAGACCTGGCATATCACGTTGAGTGAGTGCTTCGGAGATCCGTCTGTGAGCGACAGATGGGCTGTTAGCTCTCAACAAGCAATAGACCCTCTCAAGCTGAGGATCCTGTCGAAGGAGATGAAGAATATGCGCCCCGAGAAACCCAGTTGCACCGGTAAGCACCACGCTGTTCCCATTTCGGCGACGCGGTGCGGAGTTCGAAAGCTCAAAGTTGCCGCATTTTTTAACCAGACTGTGCATGAGCTCAATTTCTGCGTCTTCAGCTTCAATATCATGTTGCTTCTCCCCTTTCCTCAATCTCCTCAGATACTCGATAAGAGAAATAACGGTGCCCTGATCATATATAATGTTCAAAGGAAGCTTATCGTCCCCGGAAGGGAGACATGTCTGTTCAATCAGCTTTCGAATCTGGATGCAGGCGATTGAATCGACACCCTGATGATACGGATCTTGATCCGCCTCAATATGTCTCCCTAGTACTTGATGAAAGCAATCGAAGACTGCGCCAGGAAGGTCTTTGTCAGATACATTCTTGGGTAAAGCTGAAACCTTCTTCGAGTATGCTTCCTCAATCTCATCTGCGTATCTCCCTTCAGCTTGTCGACGCAGAACAGTGCCTTTACTGCTCTTTTCTAAAGCCTTCTCTCCTTCTTTCACCGGAACCACTGCCAGCATTGTTTTGTTGATTCGAGTATGAGTTTGGCTGTCAGAGTTCATCTTCTCAACATGTGGCCACACCGAATCGATAATCTCTTCAGAGCTTGTCTCTTGTGATGAAGGGAACAGGAGGGCACCAGCGTAATCTCGGCCACTGCCAAAGATGAGCACATCTTGAAGCAAATTTGAGAACGCCAAGATGCTACCCTCAATAGGAGAAGGGTCAAACTTCTTCCCATTGGCCAGAGTGATCTGCGCATCAGCCCTGCTGTGATAACGCCATGCGTTGGGCATTGATGGATGAGACTCGAAGAGGTCCGATGTAGCATATGATCCATCGTTGCGATTCGTCTTGATCAAGAAAGGCCAGTCGGGCTTCACAACCAGTTCTGAAAGGCCATTCTCTCGAGGCTCAAACTCTAGAAGTTTCGGGTCATCAATGGCTCGGAGAAACTGCCAGTCCTTGTCGTTGGAGTAGTCTCGATGGGAAGACATGAGAAATCCGCATTCTGCACTTCCCATTCGAGAGAGAAGATTCACTCCCGCATCCACAAGCTTGTCGCCTATCGCTGGAGGAAGAGCAGCGCCGCCGACGCCGACAAGGTCCATAGATTGAAGAATCCTAACACCCCCATACTCCTCGGATAGCATTTGAAGCACATAAGGCACCGAGGAAAAGTATTTCACTGGTACTGGGCTCTCAGCGCGCGCAAACTCAAGGGCTCTCAGAATATTGTATCCAGTGATTGGTGCATGGCCTTCAGGGAAGAACCATATCGCAGCACCACTCGTCCACGCCCTGAAACAATCTGGGAGCCCACCATGGTAGAGCGGAGTGGTCGAAAAAGTCGCGAGCTTGTCATCTCCCGGAAAGCTGTACAGCGCGCCCATAACGCCGAATTGCGTCTGGGGAATGGGCTTGGGTAAGCCGGATGAAGTTCCCGATGTATGGCAGATGTAAGCTGTTTCAGACACATGCCGGGCTTGCTGAAAGTGCTCTGTTGGTGAGACATGTTCTTGGTATGATGGAACTCTGGTGATCTCAATGTCGTTTGACAGGCCCCGAGATCTGTGCTCATATGCCTCATCGACCAGAATCTGGTGAATATGGAGGGTTTTGCAAAGATGCTGGGTCGCTGGCGGCGCTAGTTGAGGTCTATCACGGTGTTAGGCTCGAATTTGGTAATGGAAGAGTGACTGACGCAAGAAGCAAGACTGTATATCCTAAGCGCATCAACCCAAGCCATGTCAACACGAAATCGGTGCTGCTGGATGATAAAAGGCCTATTGTAAAGGAGCAAGACTCCCTAGATAAGTGGTGTGATAATATCTGAGCGGCATGCTTCGATGCCTTTGAGAGGTCGCGAAATGTGAGGAGATGATGCGATACTACCTATATTAGCCACGTTCCTGATACTTGGGCGAGTATCAACCTTGTGTAGATTTTACATGCTTAAAATTCGCAAATCCCAGAGCTGGTAATTGAGAGTTATGCTCCGCTTGGTAGTCGATCAATTCTAATACCGTCTTCCACCTTTTCGCCGACCCATCTTGTCGCTTCAGCCTCGCAGCCTCCCCAAGCGTGCAGGTGAAATAATTCGCCTCAACCGACATCGCAAAGAGACTCAAAGAATTAAAGTATCCGACTGAGTCTATCGTGAGGTCTTCACGATTCACTTGATTACCCCTCTTCTCAACAATGTTGTAGGTTTCACTCATGTCATCATTGATTTAGGTTTGTGACACGAAAAGAGGAGCATACAAACGTCATCGATTCAACACACAACGTTATGACTGGATCTCTACGCGCTCCGCATGCAAGACAAGACAAAATAACACGGCAGAGAGAGACAACTTTTGCTTTTGTTACCCCTCTTGTGTGTAAACTCTATCGCTCAACTTCTCCATTCAGTGCTCAATCAGCTGCATCATTCATTCCCTTGACCATGGAGCGCTCACAGTCTGATACCCTGCCTTTGGCAAATTCTATGAATATTCCCCAGCTTGGATTTGGCGTCTACCTGTCGCCACCAGAAGTTTGCACCAATTCATGTCTCACTGCACTTGAAGCTGGATATCGTCACATCGACACGGCGCAATACTACGCCAACGAAACCGAAGTTGGTCAGGCAGTTCAGCAATCAGATGTCGACAGAAAAGATGTATTTCTCACTACCAAGATCCTGCAAGCAGCTGGCTCCGTAGATTCCAGCTACGCGCAATGCCTTGAGAGCATAAAAAAGTTGGATCCTGAGAGCGGTTACGTCGACCTCTTTCTCATCCACAGCCCCAATAGCGGTGCTTCAAAGAGAAAGGAGATGTGGCAAGCTCTCGAGAGGTTATATGAGGAGGGAAAAGCTAAGAGTATTGGAGTGAGCAACTTTGGCATCAAGCATATTGAAGAGCTGAAGCAATTCGCCAAAGTTTGGCCGCCCCACGTCAATCAGATTGAGGTACGCCCCCAAAGAAGTATGCAAGATACAATACTGAAAAAAAGCCCAGTTACATCCTTGGGCGCAGCAGAGAGACGCTGTGGAATACTGCGAGAAAAACAACATCGTGGTAGAAGCCTATGCTCCTCTCGTACGCAACCAAAAAGCAGATGACAAAACCCTGAAAAGCATCGCCAACAAGCACAAAGTCACGGGTAATCAGGTATTAATCCGATATTGTCTTCAAAAGAACTGGGTTCCTCTTCCAAAGAGCGACACTCCCGAGCGTATCAGGGCCAATGCCGATGTATTCGGGTTTGAGCTTGATGACAAAGATATGAAGACATTGGATGGTCTGGACCAAGGCGTGGCGGGTTCAATTGTGCAGGCGGTGGATAACTACTGAGTTGCAATGCTGTAGTGAAACTAGATTTATTGGATAACTTTAACCACCATCTCCAAATTTAGATCAACGGTTGTTGGGTTGCAGTGGGAGGCAGGCTGGGGTTACACTGCGTCTGAGTGTTGGGCTAGCTCCCGAGATCTGGCTGATGATAGATAGATTGTAGATAACCGAATGCCTAGCTTCTCAATGGACAGCACTTAGAAGCGTCATTGATCGATAAACCTTTGAGAGATAAGATCCGCTGATCGCGAGTTTGTCGTTCCAGAAGTCTGGGGCACCAGGAACTCAACGTCGTGGCGTCTGTAGGAACAAGGCTTCACCGATACTTCGGGACGTAACACAACGTTCAGCCACGACAAAAACTTTTCGTTTTCTCACCAAATCTCTCGGCACAAGGTTTCAAATTAATGGAGATAGTTAGGCATATAATGTAAGGGGTAATCACTGCAGAATCATGACTTCATTCTCGCATATTTAGGTCATGACGTGCACGAATCTCAGCCCCTCCTTTCTCCCACCGACTTATCCAACCAACGAATATTCCCCCCTATAAACCGTCCCAACACACCCACAATCTGTATCACGACAAAAATGGCAAACAATATGAACGCGAGGCACAACGCCTATGCAACCCTCATCACCCGGGACTCCTATCTCCCCGGCGTGATTGTCCTTGCCTACACCCTCAAACGCAATGCTTCAGCCTACCCCCTTGTTGTTCTCTATACCCCCAATCTTTCCAAGGATGCGAAACGCGTTCTTGAGCTAGAGGCACCAAAATGCAGCATGGTTCTTCACGAGTGCGAGCATCTTCTTCCACCAGAGGGCATTAAGATGACGCTTATCGCTGAGCGCTTCGCCGACACGTGGACTAAACTTCGCGTGTTTGAACTTTTTGAGTACGATGCCGTGTGTTACCTCGACGCTGATATGGCGGTCCTGCAAAACATGGATGTCGTGTTCCAGGTCGAGACGCATTTACCTAATGATTGGATTGCGGCAAATCATGTTTGCGTGTGTAATCTCGATTCAGACTCTTGGGCGCCGGAGGATTGGAGGGCCGAGAATTGTGCGTACACGCCACTTGAACATCTCTCAGCGCTTAAAGAGCCAATCCAACCCACTGAGACGTCTCCTTCGCCGCATAAGCTTCTCAATGGTGGCATGTTCATCTTTCATCCCTCGAAGGAGCTGTGGGATAGGATGTTGACTGTCTTCAACACGACACCTTTGCTTTCGTCGTTCATGTTCCCAGATCAGGACTTCTTGGCATTCTTTTTCGAGAACAAGTGGTATGCGCTGGGTTGGCAGTATAATGCTATCAAGACGATGCGATACTGGCATCCAAACATCTGGCGCGATGAGGAAGTCATTTGCCTGCACTACATTGTTGACAAGCCGTGGGCCAAACGTGTTGGATTGGATGGTGTTGCTGGATACAAGGGCCTCGATGGTATCACACACTGCTGGTGGTGGCAACTCTATCAGTACTGGGAGGACGAGAGACGCTTTGATGGGCGAGGAGGAAATGAGGCGATAGCGTTATTGAAGAAGTTGATTGCTCCAGCGTATACGATGGAGGGAGGCGTTGGGTACCTGCAGGTTGCTTTGCCCGTCCGAGCCTGAGGGAGCTACATAAACATCCATGTTGTTGGCGTTTGGGACCCTTGGCTTTATAAAGATGGTAAAAAGAAATTAAGAAAAAAGAAGGAAGAGACAAGAACATCCAGAGTTAGATACGCGTACACTCGCGCCACTCTAGCACATTTCAGATAAACAAAGAATATGATCATAAATTTGTCATTGAGATGGCATTAACCAAAGCATGGAACCCGAAATCACTCCACCTCCATCCAAGTGGCCTGTAACTGTGCAATCTGCATCCAATCACTCGACTTGTTCGCATCTGCCATCCCGGCATGCATGTTATTCATCATGTTCGCTGCCGTAACTCCATGTTCAGTTTCGTAATAGCCGATGGAGCTGTTGCCGTGCATATAACCGTCTGTCGTTCCGGAAAGAGACGCCATGCTATTCATTCCCTGATACATCAAGCTTAGTTGGCCTTGCTGCATCGCCTGCATATTCTTCATCAACATCATCTGCTGAATCATCTCAATATGAGGAACCGTAGCGTTGTACACCTGCACACGTCTTGTTCCAAATGCCCGGAACTCATCGAGTGCCTTTTGAGATTCGGGTGATCCTGGGGGTCCAGCAGCACAGGCTGCGAGCCACATGTTGCGCATCCTGGGAGACCACAGCTGGCAGATCAATGTGCGTTCATCATAAACACCCTTGACAGGGACTGACTCGCCTAAAGGAGTGTTGGCCACAAAGCTCAACCAGCAGCTTTCACATGCCAGAGCCTCTGGGTGTCCCCACCATTTGCTCTTGGCTCTGTTCTTGATGCCAGGGCAGGGCTGCACTCCAGCCCATTTCTTGACGTAGTCGGAATAGTAACTGAAGACACCCTTGTCTAGGGCTTCGGCAAACTTTGTGATAAACTCGCCCCATCTGGGACTACCGGGGCAGAAATTGCAAACGATGTCCAGCGTAGGATCACGCTGAGCGGGCTCAAAGAACTTTTCGAGGTTAGATGTCTCGACGATTCCCTTATAGCAGGCTTCGCACACGTCGAAATCGGGGCTTCCTCCAACGACAGTCCACCAGTTTCCACGTACGATGCCGTGAATAGTGCATGGGACAAGGGAACAGATGGCGTTAGCCGCGTTCCAAAAGACATCAAAGTCTCGACGATAGATGGCTGCCTCAAGCGCGATGCTCATGTTAACGGCTTTATCAGTGAGTTTGCACTTCCACCTTTGACCAATTGACTCCACAAAAGCGTCAAACCCTTCTGCTCGTTGATGGCGCTCAAACTCGTTGCCGAATGGAGTAAGAGCAATCTTGTCCAAGTAGCAGGTCTCGCAAATGGTCATGTCCTTGATCTTGCGACGAGGAATCATCCAGTGGCCACTGTTAGACTCCTCATCCCTACCCTCGCAAATTGGCAGATCGCAGCGTGCCTTTGCAGCTTCAACAAAGCCATTCCAGTTGTTTTGCTTCGACATCTTGACTGCAATCTTTGCTATGTAAGGAATGCACATGTCGCACATCCACCTTTCGTCCTGACCTTGCTGGTGACAAGGTTTAAAGTGCGGTTCAAACGAGGTGCCGGCAATGCAGTCTTCGTAACAGGCCTCACAAGAATAGAACCCTGGGACCTCGTTATTGACCATTCCCCAGTACTTGATCCCATCAGCCCCAGTCGTCCAGTTTCGACCTTTGCAGGGTTGGATAGTCAGGCTCTTCTCAATGAATGCACGTAGAGGGCCGATATCGTTGGCCTGCAGAGCTTGGGGCCAGAGAAACTCCCTCGCACGGGGAGACCAGAAGCCACACTTGGACTCTGTGCCTTCTGGGGAATGGTATCTCTCGAAATGTCCCGCGAGATGAGTGCCCGCAACATGATCAGCATAACATTTCGTGCAAATGAGATACTGGGGCACAGCGATAAATCTATACCAATCGAGCGCGTATGACACGGTTCTGCCTTCGGGGCAATATGGGAGAATATCGCTGGCCATGCCAGTAGCTTGGCACGGTGGTGGTCCTCGTGGTCCATTCTGACCCGGTGATGGTCCAGTGCTTGTCAAAGCAGGAGGTTGACCGCTGTTCAGAACGTTGAGATTGCTCATCTGAGCTGAGAGAGAAGCGACAGGGTCTTGTTGATTGCCATATGCAGCAGGTTGGTTCGGGTTATTATGCGCAATTGGCCCTGGCTGTTGCGGGTTTGTTGGTGGAGGAGCTGGTTGATAGAGCTGGTAGTTCTGACCTGCCGCTTCTGGGGCTGTTGGGGTGCTTCCGGGCGCTTGTCCGGCATGTATGCTATCTCTGTGATATCCTTGAGGCGGAGCTTGCTGGCCAGCTAGTGGGTTGTATGCCTGGAACTGGTCTGTCATTGGTTCTGGAGCAGGCGCAACTGGGTTTGCCTGGTTCTGCAGAGGCGGTGGTGGTGGAACGTTCTCAGTCTGGCCTGGTGTAGGGATAGGCTGCGCAACTCCAGGCGCACCTCCAGTCTGGGTTCCTTGAGGCTGGTACGGCGGGTAAGGTTGGCCAGGGGGAACTGGAGCGCCCGGGTAAGACGAAGGCTCGGTCTGCGATACTGGCGTTGCGCTGGTTGGTTGCTGTGAAGGTGGGCTTTGGTGTTGCTGATGCGGCGACTGTGTTGCAGGCGGGCCTTGTGAGTAGCTGACAGGGGCCATCTGTGTTACAGTGGGAGGCACCTGATGAGCTGTTGGTGCTGCTTCTGAAGCAGCCGCCGGGTTGTATGAAGGTGTCTGGGGTTGCTGGTGGCCTTGAGGAAGGGGGCTTTGGTGCTGTTGTGACGGGAGGACCTGATGAGGGCTTTGCATGACACCAGCGGTCGTTCCTTGGTTGAACGCCTGGGGATTCGGCTCGTGTGGACTGACGATGCCAGCTTGCTGCTGATACTGTGGCTGCTGGTGTCCTTCAGGAGGACCATGGCTAGGTGCAGCAGCTGGAGGAGCGGGGTGTACTGGCTGGTGCATGGGCGATTGCATGTCTGGGTTGTATGGAGTGCTCAAGGCACCCTGCTGCGGCCACGACGCCTGCTGGTGCAACTGAGGAGGGGGACTCTGTTGCTGTTGCTGTGATGAAAGCACCTGGGGCGGGCTTTGTACATGACCTGGCGAGCCGGTATATGCTGTTCCTTGATGAAGCGATTGAGGTGCCGATGGTGAAGGCGTCGGCTCATATGGGTTCGATTGCTGGTGATGCAGCGCTTGCTGGGGATATGGCGAAGCAGCTGGAGGCGATTGCACTGGTGGCTGCGGCACTGCACCGGGTACTCCAGGCGTCCCATTCGCGGGCGTTTGCTGCAGCGATGGATGGGGGTGCTGAGCAGCCTCTAGGCGAGCTTCCCAACTAAGGTGCGGCGACTGCCCAGGAGGACTTTGGGGATAAGCAGGCGATCCGACTTGGGCTGGTTGGTGCTGAGTCGGAATGTTGTAGGGCGGAGCGGCAGGGGGGGCGCTTTGCTGGGGTGTTGGTGGTGCCTGATGGGGATAAGCCTGCTGAGGCGGCTGAGACTGAGACTGCCCATACCCTTGAGGAAATGAGTTTGTCGGACTCAAGGGTGTTTGAGTAGGGTGCTGTGCGGGGTTGTACGTCGGCTTCGGTGCCTCGCCAGTGTACGAAGTTGTAGAGCTTGGCGATGCATTTGAAGTCGAAGGATACTTTGATTTGATGTTGCTGGCGAGATTTCCAAGGATGCCTTTTCCGGATTTGTACAGGGACTGAGCAGTTGATTGTAATTGAGCCTGTGCTGAGGGACGCGTCGCGAATTGAGCTGCCTGTTGCTGGTATTGCTGCTGATGTTGGGCTGGAGTTGGCGGTGCTGCGACACCGTATGTCGGTCCTGGCTGCTGGCCTGGAATATGCTGTCCTTGAGGAATTTGCGGATGCTGCGCCTGAGGAGACTGTGGGAGTTGATTGACCTGATGAGGTTGTCCGGGCAGGAGAGGTGACTGGTAAGTGGGCTGTTGACCCGGAGCATAATGCTGAGGCGGATATTGCCCTTGAGGAGTTTGCGGATGCTGCGCTTGGGGAGATTGATTGGCCTGATGAGCTTGATGCCCAGGTGGCGGAGGTGATTGGTAGCTAGGCTGTTGGCCCGGGGCGTGCTGTTGAGGCGGATATTGGCCCTGAGGCGACTGTGAATGTTGAACATGAGGTGATTGCGGAAGTTGATTCACATGATGGCCTGGCGGGGGTGACTGGTAGTTCAGTTGTTGACCTGCAGTGTACTGCTGAGGAGGACCTTGGGGCGATTGCGCATACTGTGCTGGAGGCGGCTGATGAGTCTGGTACGGATGCTGGACGTGGCCAGGAGGAGGAGACTGGTAGTTTGGTTGCTGGCCAGGCAAGTATTGCTGAGGCGAAGGGTATTGTTGGTGTTGAAGGTGAGGGGGTTGAGAATACTGCTGAGGCGGAGGTGGGCCCTGGTTAGGATGGCCTGGGGGAGGCGGCGCCTGGTAGTTGTAAGGCGGAACACTCGCCATCGTGACTTTTCAAGCACAATAAGTTATTCAATACCGATAATGACACTATTCACTGCAATTCTTTCATTTGTTTTCACAACACTCCTCAGTCTCCATTTTTGAAGGGACACGTCACCGCTAAATATGCTTATTCAAGGGCTGAGTCTGGACCGGTCCACGCATTCAGCTGGAGCATTAGTCTCATATTCCCAAGGCACAAACGACCACAGAGAACGCCTTGTGAGTGCCTAAACCCTTGCTCAGTGGCGTTTGCGTGTTATTTTTGTAACAACCACTTCGCTTTGGTTACTCTTTCCAATGTCTTCTTTTTCAGCCGCAAGCAATGAATGTTTCACACATTCACCAAGTGAGCAAGTCTTGCTTTTGGCGAGAATGAATAAAATTTGGATCACGGAATGATGAGTTTCCTCGGCTTCTGTGAGTAATTTGTGAAAACACTGGTGGTCGCAATTTCTTACTCAGATGCAGGGTCATTTATCTTTGGGAAGGTTCCTCAGGTTTGAGCATCCTTAGGTTATCTTACCTTACTCTTACCTCAAGAGCCTAAATGCTTGGACAAAGACAGGCTCGTCCAAGATCTTAACAAATCTCTTCTTTTTCAACAAACACTTCCCAACTTCTTCTCTACAACCAACATCGCCATCGTAGCATCGCTTCCAAGTCATGGCAGCTCTATTTCCCGAAGCCACTTCTTCGCCGGCCGCCGCTGCTCCTCCACCCGCTCACCAACCCATCTCTTCCCTCAAATTCGACACGCACGAGTTCCGCGCCCTGATGGAGCTGAAACCTGGTGCCAAGCTGTCATTCAGGGACCGCGTCTCAGGTTTGCGCCATGTACACTTCAAGTCCAAAGATAATATAGTCATCGACATCCGTGCCAAACATGCCGAAAACAAGAAGAAATTCGCTTAGTCCGTTGATTTCTCGGATACCCAGCCTGGGGTGGCATACAACCGGGAGAACACTGAGCCTTCTAAGCTTCGTCAAAATAGCGAGGGGCACAAATGGGAGGGTTACATCAAGGCGCTTACTCAAGGGCTTTCGGCCGCGGGCGAATTCTACAATGGTAGCGATTACGATATTGACACAAAGAATTTAAGGTACAGGAACACTTGGTTGAGAACGGTGTACATACGCATGCCAATGACTTTTACGACCCGCCTTGCTGAGATGGATGCGAACAGGAGTCTACACAGAAGCTAGTGGGAGGAGATGGTCTTTCCTGTACTTGACGACATTGATTCACTGAGAAACGAAGGGCTGGACGTGAAGCTCTGGGTTGTTGGCCGCGTTTGACTGGGTACGTGACGATAGTCTTGGGGGATTATCCTAAGTTTATGTTTCGGATACCATAAGGCATTTCTAAACCTAGGCTTAGTCCTAAACCACAATAGTTTAGGCACTAATGCTTTGATAAACATCTTCAACCCCAAGGATTCCGAGCACTTACCCGTTCCATCTCATTTACTCCTCTTGGCGTTATCATGACCTCCAGTCCTACATGTTCAGATAAACACAGTCTCGGCCACGTACTTGCCCTTCCTTTCACGGCTGCATACATCCTCCCCTTTCCATTTCAAACGACAATTCTGGTCTCATCATCACCATCATCATCCGCTGCAGAAGAACAGAATTTATTTGCAGCACTTCGAATTCTACACTACAGATATCTCAGCTTCACCGCGCCATGTCCGAAATTCTTTCTTCTTCATCATCATCATCATCAACGTCCCCGGATGATTCCGCGATTTCAAACGTACCGCCCATCATTTTTGACGTAGAAGAGTTCCGTGCCGAACGAAACCTGTCGAAGCGTGACCAGGTGATAATGAAAGACCAAGAAACGGGCGAAAGATTTCTACGCAACTCTGATCGAGGCACAACCCTGGTAGTGAGCGTCCGATCAAAATGGGAAGGGGTGCACTCACTGCACTGCGAGTGGTTCGTTATCTTCGCAGACTACGGGAAGACCGCCAAGAAATACAACCGCAGCGGCAAATTGCTTAATAAATTGAACTATAAAGGCTGGGACGGTTATGTCAAGGGGCTTCACGAAGCCCTGCGCGCTATTGAAGCCTTCAAGGAGGAGACGCTATTGGACGCCGAGAACTCAAAAGTTTTGAAAGAGGTCTTCATACGCATACGGTCCAGTTTCTCTCAATCAGGCTTGCAAACAAATAAATCAAATCAAATCAGGGGCCTAATTTGATTTGATTTGGATACTAAAATTGGCGATTTGATTTGATTTGATTTGATTTGGATCGATTTGGATCTTATTTGGATATCTGGATAACCCCACTTTTCTCCCAAGACGATATACATTGAGCAGCTCCTATGAGATCCGCTTTGAGACGCCCTCTCTGAGCCGTGACCATTTGCCTGGCGAGGCTGAATATCCGCTCTGGCTCGGATGACATGGCCGGGACTGAAAAGAGATCAATTACCATCCGCAACAGACGTGGATACTGGCGCCTTCAGAGAAGCCAGTATTAAATCGGGTCATCCACTAAACAATCGCCTAGATCAGTTATGGCCACCCACTCTGCATACTCATCGCGCATGGCAGACGTCGAAGGCGCAGGCTGAGTACTGAGCTTCCTAATCGAGGCCATAAAGTCATCCAGGTCCGTTGTCTTCCTTATAATAGTCAGCTGCTCCAGTAGCGCATCCTGCTCAATAGAGAGGTTTCAATACTCCTCCCATAGCTCTTACACTGCTATCTTTCCTCTAATTAACCAGTCCGGATGGTCAGCCCACTACAACTCGACAGTCGACTAGCGAAATGCGGGATAGAGGACAAGCGCCGTAAGGTAGGCAGGGCTATCCTCAGTAAGGGTATAGTATTAGTCCAGTTTCATCCAGCCAAGGTTACAGCCAATCCGTAAGTATGGTTCCTCATCTCGTTCATGTTGTAACTTAGCCTCTTCCAGATGCTTCAAAAGCCACTCCATCATTAGTAGAACCTCCCAAATCGCGCCGAATTTGCCTTCTTAAGGTTGGCCTTCTAGGCATTTGGTCGCAATCATTAATAGTTTTAGGATTGCCAGATACTCTGCAATTATTGACCAGTCCTCAGCAGTCATCTTATCATCAACAATCGCAGGTTTCTTGCAGCTCTTCTTCGGCATCGGTTTTATCCCGTTCTGTGTCCTCCTGGCCACGTACTGGTTCCATTCTATTACCTCCGCTTGGACCAAAGAATCAAGTGCGTTCCGAAGCAGGTAGCCCCGCTCCATCATGGCTTCAGACGAGTTCCAGCAAGTAGCGTTATCGGTGATGACATCGTAGGTTGTTTTATCCTCAAGGCTTAAGGCAGTGTTCTCAATAGACTGGAGCTTATGCAGCTTCTCAATGCGCTGACCAGACCTTTGCACCCAGTAAATAATATTATGCAGTTTGCCTATAGGACCCTTTAATCTCCAGAGTTGGACCTCATCTTAGATTTCCTTATCGGCTTAACAATCCTCTTCAAATGCGTCAACGTCCATGCCGAAAAGAATGGATCTAGCAACGAGATTAATGATGTGACCACAACAACGAAGCCGACAATACTACTTCTTAAAACCCAATTCAATACCCAGATCTTCAAGACACATGTCATTACTGCCCGCGTTATCTATAACAAAGTACCCAGTGCGCTCCTCAATCCCGTATTCATATAGTATCTCACTAACACAGTCGGCAAGGTTTTCGCCGCCATGGCGACCTTCAATCCATAGCAAGCCTAGGAGAAATATACAGAACTTCCCTTCATCATTAAGAAAGTGCACGGTAAGGCCGAGCAGAGAGGTAAACCTGCAAGACAACCATGCATTAAAGGAGATATTAATGCGGCTAAGAGAATGGCCAAGTAATTCCATCACGACGCCTTTATAACAACTGAAGGTCCGAACAATCCATTCGCAAATCATGCTATAGGTAGGAAGACTTCCCAAATCCACAATGGCACTATTTGCATATGCCATAAGATCGCGAAAGTATGGGCTCTTAAGCTTGTAAAATGGGATATTATTGCATACTACCCAACGTATGAGTAAATATTAAAAGCGGGCAGGTTTAAATAATGCTATAAATGCGTTTATTAAGGCTTAATCCTTTGGCTAATAAGGGTCTAGGTCAACTATGTCAAAAAGAGTGCGTTGTTTCTTCCTCTGCGGTGGCATGGATCTGTCTTTATTGATATAGTGGATATCTTCTATATGACCGTTTGCTTGGCTCATAGATGCAGCGTCATACATATAGGTGATCGTAGCCTTCTTCTAGTGACACATTTTACAAAGCCAGAATCGGTAACTGGAGCTGTCTTTTTTAATATTAAATCCGTATTCCCATACCTACCCTATCCGCGGCCTTCTTTGATATTTGCGAATGGAATACCCCGAAAGGCGATTCCAGTCAATGCCTTTATAGCCGATATAGTCGACCGAAAATGATACATTATCCGCCACTCCTCCTTTAGTCTCTGACAAACTGAGGTCAGGGCTATTAAGGAGGCTAAAAGCAGTAGAAGGAGCACTAGAAAGAGCTCTTAATGCCTGGTCAGTATTTGCATATTAAACTATATTAAATAAACCACAAAAATTATCATAAATTGCCGATCGCTTTACAATATTCTCAGACCATTCTATTTATAGAGTAGTGCGGTATATTTATTACAAGGCTAACATAGGCTTAGAATAAACAGATTTTGTATATAGCGCGTCGCAAGATGGTAAGAAACCAGAATTTCATGTAACCTTACGCGACGCGGGCAGGGGCATAATGACTGGCAGTGATTAGGCCAGATCACAGAAGTAGGGCTTATCCAAATAGCCAGATATCCAAATAAATCTAGACATTGCGATTTGATTTGATTTGGATAACATTATGGCCCATTTGATTTGATTTGATTTGGATAGATTTGATTTAATTTAAACAGATTTGGATTTGATTTATTTATTTGCAAGCCTGCTCTCAATACTTCATCGACATGTATCACGGAAAAAGTCTGCCCATCCCATGCTACATGATCCCTGAGTTGCGCAAGGTACTTGCTCCCACACTCGAGCTGTTCAAGAACCTGATGGGTCAAGGACTGATTTTGAAAATTTGGGAAACGCCGCGGGACCCTTAGGCGACGACTAGAGGACAGTGGACTATGCGCAGGCTGAGTTTTGAGAATGGTTACCTAAGCATAGCTGATGAGGGTTTAGAACTGAGCTGAGGTATAGAAAATACGAATATCACAAATACCGCTAGATCTTAGCTTCCAACATGGCGTTGGTGAATTCCATCGTATAATACCTTAGTTCACCAAGACTATCCAGTTCGTATTTACCTCAACTACTCTCGATTTATTAACAGGTTTACCTTTCTTTTAGAACCCCATTATGGCGTTCTTCGGGTACCTTGTGGTCCAGACCGCGACAGGCAGATCACACCTGTACTGCTGCGGACCTGAACTTGGCTTTGTGGTATTACTTAAGTAGATATGCGCAGATTATCATTGCTTTATTTTGTCTATAATTACATATTTGTGGGTATTGATAAGGAAAAGCGCTATTAATATCTCTTCATCGCATATGTATGATTCGAGTTTTCAACCTCCTGCACAACATCATTTCGTACGTAAATGCCCGCCATATCCTGCTCTCTAGAATGAAGCGACTCTGTTGTGCGACTGGAAATAAACGTTCGGGGACCCTCCTTACCATCAACAATCTCAAACTCTCCAGGGAGTCCTTGCTCTGGATCGGCAAGTTGATGCGTTGAGCTGGTGTCGTCTGCTTCCTTGTCTTTGTTTGTGCGGTTGATGGTGGTGAGACGAATACCGTGAGTGGTTCGGCTGATGGGATGACTGCTTCCAGCAGAACTGAGGAATCTCTTGGGGAGAATCTTGGTGAAGATGGGGCGGAGGAGAGGGAAGCAGCCGGAGACGATGGCGACGTTGATCTCAACACCTCCCCACATGTCGTTGGATGCCACGTCGCGGGGCATTTGTCTTGAGGCGGGGTCATATTGAAGTGCTGTGACAATAACAAAGACAGATGCAAGACACACACTTTACTTGTTAGTTATATGTTGTGGTATCGACAGGGGCTGACTTACATGAAACCAAGAGCAAACAGAGCGGTGATGGCAATCTTCTGACCCAGGCGAAGTCGTAGCTTAAACACTTCAATAACTGGTAAGGCCAGAATAACAACGTCAAGAATAAAATGAGTAAGACAAGTGGCGAAGAAGAATTGCGAATCGTTGATCTTGCAGACGGCGTTCTCGATAGACTTGTCCCAATAAGCCTGAACGGGAATACAATGGAAGATAACCATGAATGTACGAAGGATAAGCCAAGCCCCCGTAACGACAAGCATAATCTGGATCGGGATTCGAATAGCTGATTGCTTGAAGATGCGCCAATAGAAGAGAAGAATGGAGAGTTTGGAGAGACCGATTGAGTATGAGTAGGTGAGGGAGATCAGGAACTGCATCAGTCGCGCGTGGAAGTTGATGTTCTCGTATTCTTTGTCGCTGACGGAGTCGGGAATGGTTGTGCCAAGGTACCATGTTTCAGCCCCTACAGACGTTAGCCTCTATTCACAGTGAAGACACGAAAGTAGTCTTACAGTATATCATCACGACATTGTACCCAATACCAACAACCTACAATATGTTAATTAGCATTCAGCCTCAACGTTTCACCAAACAAACTTACAAAAGCTCCAACACACAAGTAGTCATCATACCACCACGGAACCTTTGTCATGCGCCGAGCAAAGATACGTGCCACCAGCGCCAGCAAAGCCGACACCCACGTGATGGCCATGGCGCTGATGATATCCGACTTGAGGCTCATGCTGGGCGTTTAATCCTGCGGTATGACCACCGCAGATTGGAATTGAGTTTAACTCTTGTCACAAGTTTAGTTAAAAAGCAAGGTGCAGGAAAACACAAAAGTTCTCGCCGCACGGGTGTGATCTGCATTTGAAGGATGCCATCGCACATGGCCTTGGTCCGTGGTGGAGGGCCTCGGCCATGGAGTGACAGCAGCTTATCTGGATGGGGCTAATCCGGGGACAGAATGGCGTTGGTCTGAGGCTCTGGGGTAAAAGGAGATGCGAGCTTCCAGAATGAATGGACTGACTCGAGCTCTACACCATCAGTTATTGGCGGGTATGCTAGCCGGAGTGTCTAGTGCAGACGAGACAGTGGAACCGGTGAGATTGGTCCGGGGGACGTTGATGTTGGCAGGGCTGATCATCGCTGGGTTCCTGAGTGATTTTGTCTGTTTTTGGAATACTCTCTCACCATCATGAAGTTGATCAATGATGTGACGTCGTTGTTGATTGATCGACAAGATTACGATGTTGACAGAATGGCCCGAATACTCGGTCCTTCACAACACCAAGATTTCTGCAGACCTTCCGCAACCAGAAAAATGGCGTCAATAACGCCGTCGCATAACCAACGGCCACAGAATCAGCCTCTCGTTGACCATTTCAGAAGGTGTAGATTTCTCATACGAGGGTTATTCTAGAAAAGGCAGCTCGCCTCAGCCGCAACAAAATCACTCAAGATGGCCTCAGCTTGTGATGGACAGGGGCACGTCAACCAATCCAACCGGGCCGTAAGCTCGGTCCCGATTTTTCGGGTGTCTTGCTTAGCGGAAACTCAGTTAGATTTGATCTTCGACTCCCCGAGGACATGAAACGGCTTGCAACCTATCATTGTCTTGTTTCTACGCCCTATCATCCATCGTGGATATAAATGGCGCCACGTCCCTCGTATCGCGTCAATACTGCACTTCGCCAAACCCGCTGGGGCCAGTGGCTGAACCCTACACCTTAACACCTACTGCTTCGGTTTTAGCAGTAATTACAGGTCCGTTTACCCCGGACGAAGGTTGACCAACTGCCAACAGTCTAGTCTTATCTTTTAAATCTCGACCGTTTTCTCTAGACTTTAGTAATGTCTTGATTTATTCCCGGCTATTGGACGCCATTGAAACCATCGTTTCGCTATCCCCGGGATACACGGCGTTACTCGAATTATTGAGTCTTTAGTCGCATTCCAGCCCTGTACCTGGCCTGTACGGAGTATCCAAACCGAATGATTGACCTTGCATAAATGATCAGTCAATATTGTCGCGCACCGCAAGCTGAGCCTGCCAAGCGCGGCAACCATTTCAAAGCCTGGAATGAGGAGCTGAACCCTGCATGCGAGATTGGGGAACCTGGGTGTCGTCCCACTACCCCTGGATCCAACAGATAAACACGATTCTAGACTTTTCTCGGTTATCGTCCTGTCAAATTTGACCGAAGATGATCTTCGCGTAAGGTTAGTTTCTCTAATATCTATGACATACAAGTTCAGACGAGTCAATGCTTTTGAGCACTGGAATGGATACGAAATGACAAATGATTGAACTCAGGGACCAAGAGGGCTAACAACTCCAGACCCATAGAATAATGTACAGATGCGAATGGATACAGACTCCATCACCTCCGCTCGTCCGTGGTGGACCATTTCGTAACTGATTGCTTGGCAAGTTCCACATTCACCTGTCAAGTTGAAACCAAGACGATGCATGATCTGTCCAGTCGCAACAATCAGATTTGTGACTTGGCAGTCTCTTGAACGGATAAACAAGTATTGCAAAACAAATGTCCAATTCGGTTTCCTTCTTTGGCCTAGATTGCGATCCGTGACACATGCCGCTTTATCACGGAGATAAGCGGACGCGTCATAAAGATTGTCAACCAAATCTTTATTAATCCAACATCGGCCCGAGTCTTTATCATCAAAGTAAATATCTTATCCCACTCTCTCCTTTATCCCACTTCTGAGCTCTCACTCTCTCCATCTTATCGCCCAATCCCCCTTAGCAAAACTTGGCTCTACGACCTTTCCCGCCATAACAGCCTCACAAAGACGTTTCTCACCATCATCACCAGTAGAAAATCCAAAAACAACACCTCGTTGAGCGGCGCACTTTGTCATCTCTTTTTCTTTGGCACGTTTTTGTCCTTGTATGCGTTTCTCGAGCATCGCGTCTGTTTCCTGGATTCGTTCTGCACGGCCTTTTTCACCACCAACACTACCATTCACTTCAGAAACGGATTGTGGTGGGCGGATACGTGTGCCGCTGCGAACGGACATGCGGGCTAGGACATCGCCGTCGACGTAGTTGTCGTTTTTGATGTTTCCTGAGGGAGCCGTGTCTTCTTCGGATGTTCGTGGCTCAGATGGAGCTTGTGTAGGTTCTGATTCCTTTGGTGCTTCGTCTTCGCTTTGAGCCTCTTCATTTTCTTCCTCCATTGATGTTCTGTTGGGTCCAAAGACGAGCTCTTCTGCGGCACTGCACGGCACCAAGATTCGATTATCACCTTTGCTGTTCTTCCCCTTCTTATGCTTTCCAGATCCCCCCTTTGTCTGTTTCTTTGTTTCCTCGATGATACCTTCTTCCGCATTCAGCAATTTGACGAAAGCCTTCTCAAGTTCACGGTCCAGCTTCCCCGGCTTCTGTGTCCGACATCTGCTTGAGCAGTACTTGGCTGGAGTATCGGTATTTGCTGTGGCGGTTTTGCGTCTCGTACTAATAACTCTGCCACACGAATGACAATAGGGAGTTGCCTCACCGCCAGGTATCATATAGAAAGGAGCTGGTGTAGCTTGTGATTTGGAGGGTCGACTCCAACTATCCATCCAGCTCATTTTGACCGGCTCTGATGATGACCTTCGCAGACGCGTGCATGTACAGAACTTTTGATGCTGTAGTGGTGAGGCGAAAAATGCTGTCAACTTGATAGTTCCGACGCGATTGACGCGAATCATGTCGCTCCTGAGTTTGTCATGGTGAAGAAAAGCAATTTGCCTTGACTTAGGGATATCGTCTTGATGATGTCATTGTCGTCATCGAGAATGAGAGCTTTTCAAAGCTGATCGCCAACACACTCCACAGCCACTAGCTACATGAAATGAAAGGCAAATCGCAATACATTCGAAAAATCATAATGATTTAATTAAAATATTCGCCTGAACTGTACCGCATCAGAAAACCTCTCCAATTTGGTTGCATCGATATAGGGTAGTGTCAATTTGAATACCTAAATATTGATCAAATCCCTTTGTTGATCCACCTTCGCTTGTGATCAGTCATACAATTTGTCCCTTAGTCGGAGGATTGAGAACTTTTGGAAGACTCTGAGTCCGAATCTGAATCGTTGTCATTTAGTGCAGCATGGAAGGTTGCCTTCCAGTCCCAATAACACCAGTCCACTGTTTGCCCTTCCTGTCTCTCCATGTTGTCTTTCGTGAACATCAACGTTATGTCTTCCAACTCGTCCAAAATATGATTCATGTCTGGTCTCTCAGAACTTCTCCGTGATAGGCAACACGATATGACCTCGCGAATTGCTCGCGGAACAATATGCCCGTCGTGAATCTGCTCATTAGTTCCCGTATCATCGAGCTCAGCGATATCTTCTGATGCACTAGCTCTGATATGAGTTGGTATCTCGAGGGAACTGACGAAGGATCTGCAGTCCAAAAGCTTGCATGCTACAACACCGAATGTAAACACCTCAGCGGCGAAGGCGTCTATGTCGGACAGGCCCTGTAACTGCTCAGGTGCTCGGAAGTCAATGGCACCATAGCTTGCAAAAGCAGCCTCGCTGCTTATTAGGCTGGTCGGTTGTTGAGTCAGTTGCTTTCCTTCACCAAGGTCACTAATGAGGTAATTGAATGAGTGAGGAATCTCGAGATCGTTTGGGTAGAATTGATCCATAACAAGGATATTTTCCAGGTGCAGATCCCTGTTTACAATGATTAGCCTGCCACCCTTAGAAAGCCCTCATGCTAGTAAGAGTACCTATGAACGACTCCGTGTTTATGAATAAATGCTAGACCAGTCGCGACAGAAACGAAGCAATCTGCTAGTTCTCTCCAAGAGTCATAGAATCTGAGGGGCGATAAATGCCATGGCAGGAATGACTGAACATGGCCACGAGTGGCACGCTCAAATACAAAAAGGAGCCTGGGGTTGTCGTCCAGAAGAGTTTTCATTTGGGTGATCCCAAAGAACTTGACACAGCACAAGGGCTGCGACCCAAGGGCTGCGTAGGTTGAATCCAACTAAGTATAGCTAGTCAGCAATGGCTCTAGGCAAATAGCCATTGATGGTCATGTAATCAGACCTCTTTCATGAACTTCTGTAGAGAATATGCAACTTGGCAGTCATCTGGCGTGATCTCTTTCAAAACAACCTCAGTTCGAGAAGTCATTGATGTTGAAAGAATCCCGCCTGGATATTGCCAAGTTGATGCATAAACTCTGCCATTGCGTCCAGACCTGATCGGATGGTTCCAATCGACTGGGGACAGCTGCTCGGCAGGAATGGTTTTCAGTGAGTTTTCAAAAAACGGCTTGTATCCAGGCTCCAGTCCAAGCAATTCTTTGACACGGGTTTTATCTAGCGTTTCTGAGGCGTGGGCTTCAATCATATTCCTCAGATGGGCCACAGCAGTAGCATGATCAAATCCAGCTGCTCTACCTCTGAACCGTAAACCGGGCACCGTATCGAGAACAAAAACTTCACCGGAGGGGCTTTTTGTGATTGCACAATCATTCTAGAAAAGAGGTTAGCATCATAATACAGGCCGGGCGTCAAGCCTTTGGCTTACCCAGATCGACCAGTACCTATCTAACTCAGAGATAAGCTTGCTGTCTTCGAGTCGAGTCAGCGAGAAGACTATTCTGCCGTCAACACTGTGACCAGGAAGCCGCCAACCGGTCCTCAGTGCGTAGGCAAAAATCTCATCTTCGACATTTAGGTAATGGTTACAAGCGAATCCATCACGAGGTGGCTTCCAAGTAACCCATCCAACAATGTAATTTTCATTGACTGGATAGTTGTCGGGTCCCATAAAGGCGCCCTCCAGACTCGCCTTGGATGTGTGATCTAAATCTTCCCATGGTATATAGCTTAGATATGTCCTTGGATCGGGATATTGCTTGTTCGTAGAAGCAAGAGAAAGAATGGCACCCTAGATGATGATCAGACACTTAACACCAGGTACAGTCGATGCGATGTTAAGTACTATATCTTTGTCCATCTTGATCTCCAGCGCAGTGGGATGCAGGATGCGCGCCTGAGAATGGTCAGTTTTGGTTGACAAAGACTAGCCAAAGACGTACAATGAGCTCTTCCTCTGAAAATATGTTCATAGGCTTCTTAGCCTTCTTGATGGTTCGATGCGCAACAATGCTTTGAGCCTCTAATATATCGCCATTATCGGTGTCCTGATGAGAACTAATAGTATAGGTTTTGAGGAAATCACTGTGGCTGGTGATGCTTTCACTAATTCTGACGGCATTGAGAGGCGACAAGCTGTGAAGGAAATATATCCGGACCAAAGAGAAGATGTCAAACTTGCCGCAATGGAAATCAAGTTTCTCCGGAGTATCCCACGGTCGGCCAAATGCGTTAACGATACTGTTCAAAGTATTCCAATATCTCTGATCATTCGGATCGGGGACTGCTCTGATCGACGAAGACGGCTTCTCCGCCAAGTCATCAACAAAGGTTACGTTCGTGTTTCGAATTTGCATCATTCGAGCACGATGTTTTGCAAAGTGATGAACGTCGTTCTCAAGCCCAGCGAAACATGCTTCGTATGCCCGAGAGCGGCTACCGCAAACTTCAAGACGTATAGCATCACCTTGGGTGTCAAGGTAAGATCGCAAGAGGTTTTGCAAGACCTGACTCCATTTCCAGATCTCAAAAGACTTAGAGTTACTGCTCTGGTTTGTGGTCCCTTCCTCGCACTCCTCAACATACGCCTGAACTTCCATTACTAGACTTCTCTCGAAGTCCATCAAGGGAATGATATACTCGGTGGTCTCGACATAGGACGACATTGTAAAGAGTTGGTTGACAATTTGGGTTGATGGGCTATAGATTTGGGCGGTAAGATAATAAGTTTAATGGAAATTGCAAGTTTTCTGACTGCCACCCATCCCCTAGTTATAGAAAGATGACCAACATGCAAGGCAATGTCACGCTGATGCAGAGACGTCCAATGGTAGTGAAACGCGTGGGATGGCTTAAAAGACATGTTCAAACTGTTCTGACTGGATGCGCCTCAGAGCCTGATTTTCAAGAATCAACTCACCCCGCCAAGTGCCACGCACCCATCGCCACCTTCTTTACAGGTCTGGAGAAATTGCATTGAACGCTATAATGGCCGAACTGGCTCTCGGAGCTTGGAGCGGAGCCGCCGATATTTTTGACAGGCTCGAGCGGATTATTAACAGAGCAGGGAAACTTGACAACCAGTGCATAGAAATCGGTGATATTGTTCGTCTGTTGAGGGATATACTGCAAAGGACGCCAAGGTCAACAGTTGACAGCAAAGTATTGTCAAAACTCTATGATGCCCTCGATAGTGCTGAGAACTGCATCATAAACAGCCAAAACTCCAAGACAAACAAAGCTTTAGAAGTCTTCTGGCGCGAAAACTTACCCAGAGTTGAAAAAAGTCTTTTGGTTTGGACGACCTACTTGACGGCTGACACCACAGTCCGTTCCTCTTGACGCATATTATTTCTAGCTGGCTAATTGAAGAAAAGCTTGCCTCTAAGGGGAATATCCTCCAGTTGCTGGATGAAAGTCGGTTGCAACTTGATCGGACTGACCGCTATCATGCTGAGATTCTAGATAAGCTCAGTATTCTTGAGGATATCAAGAAGAATCAGGAAGATATAGGCGCGACAGATGATGCACCTGTCGACTTTGAAGCTGGTGACGCGCGTCTCCAGATCACCACTGAAACAGCAGAGGAGCTCATTGGGACACTCCAAATCTCAGACTCCCATTCGGTATCCATTGTTTGTACTAAGGTCAAGGAGAGCCTAATGCGTGTCGGAGAAAAGGGTCCAAGACATGTTGCCATTTACTCCAAACTGTCAGCACGCTGTCTGGTGCACCCATTTTACGGTATCGCAAGGTATCGTGACAAGCGTTGGCTTGTGTTCCAAAACCTTCGAAATTCTCCTTCTCTAGCCAGCGCACTCTCAACCGAGGGATGTCTGCGGGAGGTCATGGATAGAGTCAAGGTAGCCGTTGATGTTGCAACAACGATAACTTACTTGCACTCAGTGGAAATCCTTCTCAAAAGCCTGACAGATCAAACCGTCCTGTTGGTAACAGAGAACTCGCAGTTGGTACCGTACTTGACTGAGATTGAGCGAGCCAGGATGGTACGTACTAGTAAAAACTTCTGTTGATAGTGACCATTGATTTGATTGTGTGACAGATGAAGGAGATAACCGGTGGAGAAAAGTACGATGCTCGATATGAAGCTCCAGAAAAGAAACAAATTCGCCAGCATACGATGCAGACAGACATTTGGAGGTATAATTCCATACCGTCTCCCCTTGATTGATAAAGTATTTTAACCATGTCCAGTCTTGGAATCCTGATATGGCAATGTGTCTCCCGAAAGCCGCCTTTCAACATAAGCAAAAAGGTTCTACAAGGCGAGCAGGTAACTCAAATCAGGGAATCAATCCAAACTGGTAACCTTCCTTGGGATTCTGATCAAACGGACCCAATCTATGCTAGAGTTGCAAACCTCGTGCAGAGATGCTGCAGCAAGGATCCGAGAAAACGACCATCAGCCATGGCTGTCAAGGACTGCCTGATCGAAATCCTGCAGGCACCTCTTTCCCAACAAGAGCCTCAAAGTATGTCAGATGAGAGCATAAATGAGGAGGTTTTCCAACTACTCGATGCTGTGACGAAGGAGAACAAGTTACCTTCTGAGTGCCAGCTATCCAACATAAGAATTGAAAATCTCAAGAAACGGGCGGGTGGTGGCGATAGTCGGGCTGCTTACATCTTTGGAAGTGCTGTCTGGGAAGGTATAGCAGATCCAGGAAGCACTTATAAGCACGAGCCAATTTTGCTTACTCCTGATTATGACCCAGAAGTTGGTAAGATTTTGTATTCGTGGATGACTTTGAATTTGTATCATGCTAACGCTGCCTTCAAGAACGTCGATGCCGTGTTGCAATCGAGTATCTCGAGCTTGCCGTCCGCGGGGACGAGAAACTCGCCATCAAGCCCCTTCGCGAAGCATACAAAAAGCTAGGAGAGATATGCAAGAGTCAGCTTAAATTTGAAAAGACGTTGAAGCTCAGATATGTTTGAGCTTGCTTTATTTAAGTAACCAGCATCAACTTCTTGCGGTAGCTTATTTCTGAGGGTGGGAATGAAGATGGGACGGTTAATTTGCTGGGTTATGAGGTGGAAAACGTTGCGTGAGGTAATAGGCGACAGTATGGAGATAGGACGAGAACCGATCACTTGCAAAAAATCCTGAAACTTATCTTCAATCCCTTTATATGAGATTGCAACGCTATTTACCCTAAAAGACTGCGAATATGTTACCCTGCCATTCCAGCGACCGGTTAAATACCTTGAGCTTACGATGCCGGGGACATATACGATAGCCATATATGGCATCTTCGTGGCCATTGGTTAGTCTATAAGCGAAGCTCGATTCTTACATTGCTGATATGGTAATAGATGGTAATATACGCCGAGCTGACAGAGATGGTCGTATTTACGAGTTTTGGCGATTAGCGCTCCAACAGGGCATGTTCCAGCGCATTATTTTACCAAATCAGTCGTCTGACTAGTCAGAACCGGAATTCCGGATGAGCAATGGAACGAGATGCCATTGAATTCAAATGAGCCAACCTATCGCTGCTATCGCTGACTGCAGGAATGTGCTGTGCCTGTCTGGGCGTCAGCACTAAGCATATTTTAAAGCTTCAATATGTAAACTTATTTAATAGCCACCACGCCCCGCCCCGCCTTTTCCGAATCTTGAACATTCGTTTGAAGTCAATCTGAGACGATTCTTATTCAAACCAACTGCTTGTCATCCCCCATTGTTAAAATGCGCTTCGTTACTGACCCTCGAGGCCTTGGGGACCCAAACTCAGAGGAGGTTCCTCTCCTCGTCATCGGAGCTGGTCTCCCTCGCGCCGCAACGTCATCAATGCAAGCGGCCTTTGAGAAAATCGGCTTCGGTCCATGCATGCACATGGCAGAAATCCTCCCTCATCCATCACGTCTTCGCACCTTCATCGCCGCTCTGCGGGAACAGAACACTGAAACGCGAGGAAAGTTGGTCAAGCAACTCATCCACGGACATCGCTCCATCTGCGATCTTCCTGTTGTCTACTTCACACCCGACATGATGGATTTATACCCTGACGCAAAGATAATTTTGAATCAGAGACCTGATCCTGACGTCTGGGCGCAGAGCGCCAGAGATAGCTTCGGGTTCTTCTTCAGTCCTTGGTTCTACTGGATTGGACTGCTCTGGTCGACGGATCGTATGTGGTATACGCTCAACATGGAGGCCATAAAAATGGGAAAGGAAAAGTACGGTACAGACGATATCTTTACGGGTTACATGTACAACAGGTACAATGAAGATGTCTTGGCTGAGGCGAAGAAGCGGAACCGCGAGGTTCTTCAGTTCAAGGCTGAGGATGGCTGGGAGCCTCTTTGCAAGTTCCTGGGTAAAGAGATTCCGGATGAGCCATTTCCTCGATTGAACGAGAAGGCGACTTTCCGAATGGTCAGGAATATTTTTATCGCCAAGGGAATTTTGTCTTGGGCGGCACTTTTTGGCGCGACGTGGGGAGCATGGAAAGTTGCGTCGCGTTTCCTGTAGCGGCAGGCTCGTGAAACAGTCTTGCATTTCTGCAAACACGCTATACTCCAATACAAACCCTCAAGTTTTGATAAAACTTTAGCCAAAAAGACAAAAAATGAATCGCTAGATGCTAACTGGAGGGTTCGAACCTCCGCGGTTTCCCACTGCGGGTTTGGTTTCTGATGAGAACCTAAACACAGCGCCTTAACCACTCGGCCAAGTTAGCGATGATGATTCGGGTGACGTATTGACTATAGAACAGCCACCAAGAGCCTTGACAGAACGGCCGTTGAGTGTCAGATCTGAGATAATACTCCGAAAACCGTCTTTTAATAGAAGTAAGCCAAAGTCTTCGTATCGCCTGGCCTTGATAGGTTACTACATGATTCGTGCCATTTATTGAGTTTAGGCGGTGACGCTGATGACCCGGAGGATCCGTGATACAACCCGGACACCTGCATCTACTGCACCATTGTTTAACTGTTCTGGGCTTTATCCTGTAAAGGAAAACTGAAGATCATATCATTCACTCGTAAAGTCTATCAATCTAGTTCAAAAAGGTTCCAATAAGAATCCAAAAGTCGTCTCCTCTGTCTTGACCATAAGATCCTCACGAACAGCAGGTCCACAAGCACCCGATCCAACACCAGCAACCTTGTGATCCAGCCTGATAAACACAGCATCATCTTCCTTCAGATCAGGAGGATGTCTAGCATCATGGACTGTGGTATCTCTGTGATGCGACGCTAAGAAACTAAAGTGCTTTCCGTCCAAGCGAGATGCGCGCAGTCCAATGCTTGGAGACTTGGAGTCTCGAAGGGAAACCCATCGTGTATCCTCTCTGTTGCCGTTTTCTTGGGGAACATCGTAGGCAGTTTGAAGTTCAGAGATGGAATCAACGTTCCAGATTCCTACACGCTGAGAAGCCTTCTTGTCGGGGTAGCTCTCTCCAGGGCCGCGGCCAAGCCACTTGACGTGCTCCAGTGTCTTGCTACCGTAAATGTTAAGTCCGATTCTGGGAATATGCTCAGGAATAGATCCTGTAGGAGACAGGCGGGTGACGTTGATACTGAGGGCTCCAGTCAGATGCACCGTGTACTCGATCTCACAGTCCCATCCCCAGAAGAGAACTGGAGGAGTGATAAAGGTATGTGACTTCAGAACAACCTTGTCTGAGTTGGATGAGTCAACTGTGAAAGATCGAAGCTGAGATTGCAATTCGTGAACACCGAATCTCTCCCAATAAGGAACAGCTCCAGGGACATCGTTATCAGTCTTGGGACGCCAGAAGGATGTGATGATGGCGGCTTGGGTCTTGGGATCAGATGTAAGCAGAGTCACGTTGTTTGAGACCCAGCTCGTCAAGGTGCCATAAGCTCGGTCAAAATTGAACTCGAAGTTCTTTCCAGAGACGGAGACGGTTGAGGCTTTCTCGGATATGGAGAGCTTTGAAGTAAGCGTGTTGTCCGCGACAGGAGCGGCCTTGGCGGGGGCTTGGAGCTGTTGTTGATACCAGGCGATCTCGTGGCCTGCGGGAGCCCAAGCTGTTGAGTGCTTGAGTGACAAGGTTACAGTCAGATAGACTTCGCCTTCCTTGTTGTATCGCTTGGCATCGACTGGAAGAGAAACGGAGCGTGTCTCGCCAGCTGGGACGTCAGGGACATCAAAAGACTCAGATTGAATCAAAGTCGACCTGTTCCATTGTTAGTTTCTATGTCTTCTTTTCTTTTTGAGAGAACTTGCCCTTGTCCAAATTGCTCGACCTTGAACGACGCTGTCAAGTGGTCCAGATTGGTAAAATCATGGTAATTCTCAATCTTCAATTCGCCATCAGCGAAAGAGAAACCAATTGGTTGGATAACCTTCTTGAACTCTATGAGCCCAGGGGTAGGCTGATGCTGACTGTTCAAAAGACCATCCATAACGAAAGTTCCATCATTGGGGGTGTCACCAAAGTCACCACCATAAGCATAGTATCCAGCACCTTCGTGATCATCCTTCCACAGTCCATGGTTAGCCCATTCCCAGATGTAGCCACCTTGGAGGCGTGGGTAGTCACGGAAGGCCTGTTCGTAGTCTTCGAGCCAGCCGGGTCCGTTACCCATGGCGTGGCCATACTCGCAGAGAACTATGGGCTTCTCAAACTTGCCATCTTTGACACCCTCTTCCTTGGCGTACTTGATAAGGCGCTCGACGGTAGGATACATGTAACTATACATGTGTGTTGTCTCAGCCTCCATATCTCCCTCGTAATGAATCAATCTCGAAGGGTCCGCCTCAGTGGCATATTTGAACATCTCTCTGTGGTTATCTCCATAGAAGGCCTCATTACCGAAACTCCAGATAATAACACTAGCGTGATTCTTATCACGGTTGAGAACAGCGTCGATACGGTCAAGATAAGCCTCCTTCCAACTAGGGTTGTTGGATGTAAACTGAGCAGCCTTTCCAAAAGCAAGCTTCTTTCGCTCTCCGTAGTCCATCGACTCGGGGATGTCAAGAGGTCGAGCAACAGCATCGTAGAATCCGTGGCACTCGAGATCAGCTTCCGCCATGACCCAAAGACCATACTCATCACAGAGATCGAGAACTCTGGGGTCATGAGGCTGATGGGCGCATCGAAGAGCGTTGATGTTGTGCTTCTTCATGATGAGGAGATCTCTCTTGGCCCATTCGAGAGGAACAGCGCGGCCGAGAAGAGGGTGATGTTCGTGACGGTTAACTCCACGGAGACGGATTCGCTTTCCGTTGACGGTCATGAGACCATCCTTAAGCTCGATCTTGCGGAATCCGACGCGTTGTTGGACCTTGTGAAGAACGGTCTCTCCATCTTCGGACTTGAGTGCCAGCTCTACGGAGTAGAGGTACGGTGTCTCAGCGGTCCACTTCTTGGGGTTCTCGACATCCAAGCTGAGATCAATTTTGGACTCTCCATCAACAGAAGCTTTGCTGGTGCCAATGACTGCTCCTCCATTCTTAGCTAGCTCAGAGAGGGTAAGCTCAACAACACCCTTCTGGGCAAAGACATCGACAGATGTAGTCAGTGTAGCGTTCGTGTAGTTGCTATCAAGATCTGGCTTGACAAAGAAGTCCTCAATTCGGGCAGCTGGGAACGAGATCAGGTAGACATCTCGGAAGATACCTGAAAGCCACCATTGGTCCTGGTCTTCAATGTATGTCGCATCGGACCACTGATAGACCCTCACAAAGAGCTCATTAGTGCCCTCTCGGTTGACAAATGCTGAAATATCGAACTCGGAAGGATTTCTTGAGCCTTGAGCGTACCCGACTAGGGTACCGTTGACCCAGACATGATACGCGCTGTCAACACCGTCAAAGCGCAATCTCAGCTGAGAGTCTGCAGCCCAGCCTGTAGGGACGTGAAATTCACGGCGATATGATCCTGTTGGGTTCTCGGTAGGAACATATGGCGGGCAGACAGGAATTGGGTACTGGACGTTGGTGTACCAAGGCTTTCCGTGGCCTTGAAGCTGCCAATGACCAGGGACTTGAATCTGGCCATAAGCGACATCTTTCGCGCTTGGCTCCGGTGCCTCGAGAACGGTGCCAGCTAAAGAAAAGTCCCAGGTTCCGTTCAGTGAGATTGAAGTATCAGGAATATGATAGGAACGAGTAGGCAAGGTGTTTCTCCTAAAGACAGCCTCGTTGATGTAGTCCGGTCGAGACTCATCCTGCTGGAGGGAAATTCCCTTAGGTTCTTGCTGAATATTGTCACCCATCTTGACGCTTAAAAAAATGACAACAGGAATGGATCGAAGGATAAGTATCAGGAGTTTCTGGATTTTTTATCTTGATATTTCGAATCGCATAGCCCCGCATCCCGTGAGGCCCGCATCGTGATACGTCTCATCATGGTCTTCCATAAAACACGTGCATCGCTTCGGGGACATGCTCGGGAGGAGAGAACTCCACTGGAATCCATGATAGGTGCGGGTACATGGCTCGATTGGTGTTGATCATGCCTGGTTTGGTGCAATAACCTGAATGCACCAGCACGAATTGGGATTAGAGGGTTAGAGGCCGGGGATATCGGAGCCGGAGCGGGGAAGAAATGGACGGCTCGGCGTCGCGTACAGGACATGACAAGCTTGTCTGGTGAGGTGATATGGCTCTTTTCCTGATGATACCTACAATGAACCTGGGTGTTGTTTATTCTTTGAACGCTGTTACTGGAGAAACAATGCGACTTGGTTAATGGCTGAAACATGCCTGGTGAAATTTTTCGGAATGGAGAAGATATCTTCAAGTCATTATTACAAGAAATTGCTTTGCTTCAAATAACTCAAAATGGGGTAAGTCTCCATGAAATTAATAAAAGAAAAATATTCAGAAAGATAGAAGTCAAACTACAAGTTTCCCTTAAGATAAGCTTCTATAGTAGCCGGGTCAGTTTTTTGGGGGATATCGTCCTAGGGTAGCTCAGGCTCGCAACCCAGAAGCATACACGTCCCTGAAGCTTAGTGCATGCAAGACATAGGAACCGATGCGAACGATTAAGATCATATAGCCCTTCTAGGCACCTATATAGCTAACACTGGATCCACCCTTAAGGCTGAGATATGCTTGACATGGTTTAATGGCGTGGGGTTAGTCATCACCGACGACAAGGCTGTTGCACTCAGAGCCATAGCCGCTCTCATATAATCTCACATGCTGAATATCAGCTTGCAGCTGTTTCATTCAGTGCCGCAGTCTACAGGTTTCGTAAACCAGACGAATTGTAACCCAATTAGATTGCCCATTAACAACGCACATATTATGATCAGATGCGGTTGTTTAGGATTTGGTCCTTAACCTTTATCTTGTGATCTGCTTTATTCTTGTGCAAGTTATAGTTTGTTTCACAACTCAGCCTCTCGAGCACCGGGAGGTTCGGGAGGATTCTTGATGTCAGACGTGGCCGTGCTTTCGATTAGCGTTGCCGGTCTTCCGAGATTGAAGATAAAACCCATTCTGAGCCAATTACAGTCTGTTGTTTGAATGTGTTGGTTCAAACATCCTTCAACTTCGTAAGATATGGTGGCAGTGCGGCACGTTTTGGCATTAAAACCAGCATAGCCACGATTCCCACGAGCAATCCTTTAAAGCTTTCTTGCTCATATCATCTGGAACATATAACACCAGAAGAATAGTGCGAACCCAACCGGCATTTTAAATATTGATTCTGTATTGTCTGTAAACTATACTTATCCAGCCCCTAGAAAGCTCATATCCTTGACAAAATCTTCCGAGCAACAGTCGCGTACTTGCTTCCCATCTCGCTTACTTTTGGTAATTAGACTGGTGGCCTACTAGGTAAAGATGAAAGCAAACTTGACGAAATTCTTGGCTTTGACGCTCTTGCCAACGGCCCTCTGCTCGGAGCCTCATCCAGGTCTAATGCGCGCGCTGGAACAGCTTCAACCTTGCGAGCACGCACCTGAGCGCCATCCGCCATCTGTGAGGGCAAGCAAGACCTGATCAACGTAGAAAATCTTTCTGACTTCTTACTAGTTTTTTGAGAAGGCCCTGAGCGTTGTCAAGCCATCACCCGAGCTCAAGTATGGACTCAAGGTAAGAAATGCTTTTACAATACAGAAATTATGTTAACATATGGAAAAAGCTATTATGGATCACATTCAGTATGTTTTATTAATCTGTCTAAGTATCTCAATGTTGACAAAAGTTACAGCCACTGCTATGAAGCCTACACGCACGCTTGGTGGCGAGGATTGCAGCTTTATCACCGGTCATTCCGGACCGAAAGGTGAAATCTACTGGGAATATATGGTGTGTAGTCTTCCCTACTGGAACAATGTTGAGTAGCTTAACATGCAAAGGCGGATTTTGGAAACTGCTACTCCATCGGTGATCGTTTCAAAATAGTTGGTGCGATTAACAAGGGCATCGACACCAACGGAGCTGCAATTTGCACCACTCAGTGTCTGAACCTGACTGACATTGGTTTCTGGGACGGGTACCTTCTCATCGGACCAACTGAGGGCTTTGAGAAAACGTTCTGCGGGACGAAGCTTGACGCGAAACTTGTATCTGTGCATTGGCCTGTGGATAGTTTAGAGAAGGGAGAGAAAGAGAAAAAGGATGAACTTTGAGGATTATGATGGATACAGGGACGCATAATGACAATGCATGGATGGCAAGAACGCAGATTCTTTCGTTAAGATAACCAGTCTTAATAACAATCCCTGATGTAGCTATCTGCCTGCTGGATGAGCCACATACTACGATCAACACTTGGTGAATCACCTCCAAACGATACCTCTCGCCAGTTTCGGAATAACTTCTCAAGATGGCTACCAACCAGAGTCGCTCGTGAGCCAATGAACTCTTTCAAAGCAGGGACGTGAGATGCAGCAAGAATTATTAGCATGGCACCGGACATCCTGCGAACTTTTAGTACACGACCGGTGTGCCACAACAATAATAGACTTACGACAGTGAACATATCCAAGTATCAATCAAAACCGTTTGTGGAAAGCCTCTGAGGTCCAAGGCATGAAGGAGACAAGCGTCGAGACATAACTTGCAGTTTTGCATCGCATCGGGTATCGAAGGCGTCACTCTTGTCTCATTGTAACTACTGCTGAGCATCCACATGAGATACGGCCTGTAAATGACGCCTTTGCATGTGAGATAGCGCTGTCGAAGGAATCCACCTGCCGCTGTTGCTGCTTCCTCTGTATCAACACTAAAAGAGAAAGACGCTGGCAACACTTCACGCCAGTCGTCGAGTTGACGTTGAAGTTCGGCAACAATTCGAGGGAAGCGGGCGTGGTCAAACGCGGCGCCCGTGTCTCGTGCGTAGAGCAGTTGATGTACTCTGTTCAGAAGACGCCGCATGCTGATACAGGCAAGGAAGTAAAGAGATGACTCTTCTTCCACGATCTCTGACGGGTGGGTGTGATAGGTGCTTGGTAGGGGAACAGATGATTCGACTCGGGCGATTCCAGAAGGAGGGCATGCTGATAGTTCGGCCATGTAGTCACTGGGGGTAATGTCAGTAAGATCATTCTGCAGAGGGCCTCATCAAAGAGTGCTCTCACCTTTCCAGTATATAACATGACCAGAACATTCTTCTGATTCGTTCTTCTGACTCGCTGTCATGTTTGTTAGGAGGATATGATAACAAAAGCATGCATCTCGTAGCGGTGGCGCTCAGGTACTCCCAGGCCTGAAGCGGCCGAACCAGTGATGCAAAGTAGAGACTGGAATGTTAGCGATATCAAAGAAGAAAAGGTTGGTTCAACCCACGCAGTAAAGAATAGGCACTGCGTGCTCTCAGAGTCAACCTGCAAATGCGCGACATGAAGCTTTTTCAAGGCCAACTGGAAATAGATATCACCGAGTTTTCGTTTTCGAAGTCTTCTTTCTTTCTCTGCAGCGTCCGGCTCAGCCGTAAAACGCAAGTCCTCGGCAGCTTGGCTTGCACATCCCAATGCTAAAGTTAGTAGGCAAAGGCAAGAGTGTACTGTATCCTCAGAGGGCATTCCACTCTGAAGTGCCGCTCTTATGCTCCCTAACTGGTCTTGTGACATGGAAGGATACCAAAAGTTGATGTTCCGTTCGAACGCCTCAAGCATGGAGGTGATATCCTCTGCATCGACGTACGGATACATAGGATTTGGTGCAACGATCAGTGGCGACCTTGCTTGTTCCAAGTGGAAGATTGACTCTCCATCGTGTCGAAGAAGTGGAAACACGTCGAAGTGAGGCCAGTGTAGGATAGACTCAGTTGTTGAAGTGTGCATAGAGTCCAAGACTGCATTTTCGAAGTTATTCACATTCT
This sequence comes from Fusarium concolor, assembly GCA_013184415.1. Taxonomy (NCBI): domain Eukaryota; kingdom Fungi; phylum Ascomycota; class Sordariomycetes; order Hypocreales; family Nectriaceae; genus Fusarium; species Fusarium concolor. Next base: position 41,304 of record JABCJY010000101.1, read on the forward strand.
CACGCTGATCTTGGCTGGTAGGTGTCTGGATAGCGTGGCTTTGCCGACGGAGGTTGAGATCTGGTGATGAACCTGAGAATGAATTTGTGCGATTTGTTTGTGGAGAAGTATGTGTTTGATGTTGGCAGGCAAGCTGAGCGCTGGCTGGCTGAAGATATGGTTGGTTAAAGCTGGACCGATGAAAATCTATGGCTATGGCTCACGATGGTAGATCTTAACTCATGGAGGGTTCGTTCAACTCTCAGAACACTTTCTAGAATGAGGTCGTTCTTGCTTCTCCTATCGCAGGGTTACCATGCCGCGACTGAACAGCTGGCTGGAACATGGGTCTTACGAGTTGGCTTCGGATCCATAGGTGCAGTCATGGCCGATCGCTGCACATGTAGCACAAGGATGGTTCCCATCGCATCTATCTCTTATCAGCCAAGCTGTCAACTGATCTTGGTAGGATCATCCAACCTTGTCTTGCGGGTACGACAAGCATCACACTAATGTCGGGTCAGCTGCGTGCAACACAGCACGATACAACGCAAAGTCCAGACTCACTGCATGCGACGTTCTCAACCTCTTCCGCGCCGGCCAGGCATCGTCTGGTTGCTCCATGGCTCTGGGTTTCAGACAAGATTCCAACGTCGCCCCGGAGCGGGCCGACAGAAAACGTGGGGAAAAGAGGAGATAATGAATGAAGAGGAGTCGATGATCTGATGGGTCACGGGGATGCTCGGTCCGAGGTCAATTGAGGGTTGTGATTGGTGCGGAAATTCATTCGGGGAACCCCAGAAAGAAAAACAGGTCACTTACCCCAGCTTTTTTAGCTGGCGCCGATTGGTCTTTGACCTACTGAGGAGCCAGGGAATGGTGCAAAGCTTGATGGCCATGAGACCTACAAACACCGGGGTTGAGACGAGGGGCATGTGTGTTTCCATCGGCCGGGACCTAAGGCCAAGAGGTCGGGAATCGACATTCACGTTTTATCCAAACCCAATTAACGGTTCGTGTATACGAAAACTACATGAAACAAACAAAACATTTGGTCATGATGATTTGATGATGCTACTGAAACAAGTAACCATATACCACGCGGGACCAGCTTTCATCTCACGGTCTGATGCGTTACTGGCAGCATTTTTTAACAAATACTTTATCTTGTAAAATCGCATGATGTAGATTATCATTATAGTTACAAAAACGAGGCCACCGTGGGAAGTACATGACGTGAAAAAAAGCCGACTACTGTTATACGCGATTGTTCATGGTCGCCCTTCAGGGAAGTGACAACGAACTCGGGGCGATGAGCTGACCAACAAACATCTCCAGACTGCTCCAATTGACCTTAAGCGGGGTCATATGTTATAGAAGGGCATACAGGCTTTATGAAGTGGCTGGCTCGCTTCAAATAACCCGACTTCACTGTACGCGAGCCAATGCTCATGCTCAATGCGTTCCCCAGATTTGACCTCGGGGCAACCGGAGCCGGGGTGGGTTACACTCCAGTGAGGGCTAACTCGTTCCTCGCCCCGGCAAAAAAGTCAGGACACCATCTTGAACGTGGGCTAACAGAAGTACCAGGTGAGGGGGGGTCACGCAAATCTGGGGACGACGTCGGACGGACGTTGCATGCCGTCTGGGGATAAGGTCCGCTTTATATGACACTACTTTATACACAAGCGATATACAGGGTGGTTATATAAAGACCCAAGCATGATCTACAGTGACACTCTTGGCTTCCAAGACTTCAAGTCTCCACTGCATTTCTGGGCATAACATGGATTCTAAGACTGATGAAAAGGTCGCTATCGGCCATGGTGAAGAGATTAGGGATGCTCATGTCGCTATTCAGCTTGCGCACGATGTCGAGAACCAGAAGCTGTCGCCATGGACTCCTCGCATGTTCCGCCTTTACCTTGTTTTGGCGTGTGCCTATCTCTGCGGTTGTCTGGTATGGTCCCATTCACATGAGCGCTGATGCATTTCTGACCATCTCTTAGAATGGATACGATGGAAGTGTTATGGGCGGCATCAATGCTATGGAAGCTTACCAAAAATACTTCAACATGTAAGACAGTCCAGTAATGGTATATTGCGCAGCTAACAGCGTCATAGGTCTTCCGAAGGCTCTTCGACCGGTATCATCTTTGCCATGTACAACATTGGCTCCATCGCTGCCGTCTTCTTCACCGCGCCCGTCAACGATTTCTTCGGTAGACGCTGGGGAATGTTTACAGGAGCCGCCATCATCATTATAGGTACCTGCGTCCAAGCAACATCGACCGGACGAGGCCAATTTCTCGGTGGTCGCTTCATTCTCGGTTTCGGCGTCAGCTTCTGCTGCGTTTCAGCACCTTGCTATGTTAGCGAGATGGCCCATCCCACCTGGCGAGGAACAATCACCGGTCTTTATAACTGTACCTGGTATATTGGCAGCATCATCGCTAGTTGGGTCGTCTACGGTTGCACTTATATCGAGGGCAGCAGTATCGCTTGGAGAATTCCTATCTGGTGCCAGATGATCACCTCAGGCATCGTTGCCATTTTTGTTCTTTTCCTGCCAGAGTCTCCTCGATGGCTTATCGCCCAGGACAGAGTTGAGGACGCTGTTAAGGTTCTTGCTAAGTACCATGGAGAAGGTGACGAGAACCATCCTATGGTGGTTCTTCAGATAAAGGAGATGTCGAATCAGATTGCCGCAGATGCTACGGATAAGTCTTGGTGGGACTACCGTGGATTGTGGAACACGCACAGCGCTCGACGCAGACTTATCGGTGTGTTGGGTATGGCTGTGTTTGGGCAGATCAGTGGAAACAGTTTGAGGTAAGTTTTAATCTCATACTTCTCATTATTTTGGTTAACCATCTCTTTCACCAGCTCCTACTACCTCCCCGTCATGCTCGAAAAGGCCAACATCACACAGCAGAGGAAGAAGCTGGCTCTGAATGGTGTGAACCCTGTTCTTTGCCTCTTTGGTGCTGTTCTCGGAGCCCGTCTTACAGACGTCATTGGTCGTCGACCTCTTCTTATCTACTCGATCATATTCTGCTCCTTCTGCTTCGCCGTCATCACTGGTACCAGTAAGATTTCCCTCGAGCACAAGGATAACACGGCCGCTCCGAACGCCACAGTCGCCATGATCTTTATCTTTGGAATCGTCTTCTCCTTTGGCTGGACTCCCCTTCAGTCCGCATACATTGCAGAATGTCTGTCGACTGATATTCGAGCCAAGGGTACCGCTGTTGGCAACCTTGCAAGCTCGGTTGCCTCGACTATTATACAGTACAGCAGTGCACCAGCTTTTGAACACATCGGCTATTACTTTTATCTGGTATTTGTTTTCTGGGATCTCTTTGAAGCCGCCTTCATCTTCTTCTTCTTCCCTGAGACTAAGGATCGTACCCTGGAGGAACTGTCTGAGGTATTTGAGGCTCCTAACCCAGTCAAGAAGAGTCTTCAGAAGAGGGATGCTCAAACTGTGATGAACACCCTTAATGTGACAGGAGATGCAAAGTTGGCGGGAGAGGTTTGATCTAGTCAACTGAAGGGGTGTCTCTTCTGAAGCTTCGTGGCCGTGGAGATGCTATTGCAATTCAATTACTGAATCTAAATCTACTTTTCCAATGTCGCTTTGCGAGTCGAGTTTCCTTGTTCTTGGACTTGATAGTGACTCCAAGTCAAAAGTGTCTACTTACAAATCCTCTCAAAGGTCTCATGCACCTTCCCACCACATCTTCTGATCTGCTGAGCTTCATACTCGAGACTAGCATAAATCTGACATCCCTCGCCACCCATAATTTCCCCCGTTTCCTTGCTCCCGCCATACTTGGCCACCCTAGCTGCCATACCCGCAGCAACAGCCTGATTCCTCGTTGGATCATTCAGAGACGTGCCGTTTTCGAACTTGGCTGCTCCCGCGATTGCAGCATATCCTAGTCGTCGCGCGTACAGGAAGCCGAGTTGCTCATCGATAGCATCGATGTATTTGCGTGCACAGGCTAGCTCTTCGGCCGGATCTTCCGATCTGCAGGCTGATCCTGCGACTGGAACACCAGCAAGGCTACTGATGTCGTACGGGTACTTAGGAGTATCGTGTGTTGCTTTGGATCCCGGGTAGTTGTTGGCCGTGGCATTGATCGGGGGCTTGTGAATACATGCTGTGATACCTTGCGGATATTTGTGGCCAGTTGCCAAGGTCGCAATTGTAAGAAGGGCCGTGCTTATGGAAATTGGTGTGCTGGCACGCATGATGGATGGATGGATGAATGTTTGAGCTTCAAAAATCGATGCAGATCTCTAAAATACAAGAGCATAAGAGAAAATAAAAAGTCTGTACTGGGAATAATAAGGATAAATATTCTGGAAATTGAGTTCGTCATATCACGTAAGAGGGAACAAAAATAACCCGAAACTTTCTTCATGCGTCCCTGCTAATCTTGCCCAAATATGGAGACGGTAATTTCCATAGTCATATATCAAACTTTGCGCTAGAACACAAGTGACACTTCCACTATAAATAACCTTTATTAACCCGTATATCTCGGCAGTTCGGAGCCTACTAAGTCCATTGTGCTTCAAGTTCCTACTTGTCTGCCTCGGTCTCTGGCTTCTGGCCATAAATAACATAGCTAATTCAGTTAGTATAGAATAAATGCTTTATCAATAGCAACTTACATCTTCCAATATCCATGAACTTGAGGGTTTCTCATCTCCTTCCTCACTTCGGCACAAAGCGCCAAAACTTCATCCTTTGACCAGCCTAGAGCCCTGGTGAACAGAGCCAGACTGACACCTTCAAGCCCAGAATGGAAATTGGCAAGGTTCCACTTTCCAATCTCCTTGAGCTTGGGATCTTTGGGCCAGATGTTGGTGGGCCATCGGTAAATGGTCTCCACGACGTTTTGAAACCCAGCTTTCTCAACGAAGGCTTTATACTGGTCCGTAATGCCAAGTGGGCGGCCTAGCTTCTTGGATCCTTCGATGAGACCTTCCTGCCACTTTATGATGGAAGATGTCTTGGGGCCAAGAGTATCGTCATCGCAAAATGCAGGAAGTTGGATATCTTGGATCTCATACCAACCACCGGGGCATAGACCGCTATGAAAGCTGTCAGAGAACAATATCTGGACTTAAAGTCACGAGGGAACCATATCTTACTCATATGCTTTCTTTGCCATTGCTTCAGGACTAGAAAAGTTCCCTGCCATCATGCGAGAAAAAATGAAGTCAAATGGAACCTTCCATGTCCATTCTTTCTCGAGATCGTCGATTTCGAAAGTGCAATTAGGAGGGACACTGTATCGTCAGCACTGACTTGTGAATCTGTAGAGCTTTTGACTAACAACGGAGGCTGGATAGGGCTCAAATCAACTCCGACCACCTGTTTCTTAGTCATTGAATTGGCAGTGGTTACTAGCAGCGCTTACTTCAGCACCTGGGTGCTCATCAGCTGTGCGTTGGTCAGACTTGGTAGATGTGATCAGTGATTAACGGCTTACCAAATTCCAAAGTCCATATACCTGTTCCAGTGCCCATATCCAAAACTCTCTTGGCAGTATCGGCTCCTGGATTCAAGGCTCTCTTTCCATCTAGAGTGATAAGGTATATGTGATCTTGGAGGTCTATCTATGGTCAGCCTTAGTCGTCAACGCGCAAAGTTAATGTCTACCAAGTCTATCGTTCTCGGTCTGGAAACATGTTAGAAACCCTGTCTTGACGGTCTCATCACGAACTCACATCATCGTTTGGGAAGACGTATTCTATCGTCTGTCAGCCAAAGCGCATATAAACAAAGGTATATACTCACTTCCTTCGCTGAGCTTATGGTAAGTTCGTCCATTCTCCCGTGCGAATTGTAGTACACTAGATCGAAGCGACGACGTCGAAGGATCCTCGAGAGGCTGATATCATTAGACTTGAGGCATTTGTTGTTTCTCCGGTTGTTAAACTTACCACTTCGAGGGCAGAGTCAAAGTCTGGGTCCACGACCTATCGGCAGATTAACGAAGCTATCAGTAGAGTGTAAGTTTCTTCTCACGATATGTTCAGCTTGCATTTTGAGCAGGTGATTATAAATGCGTGAAATAATGAGTTTGTGGAATGAAGGCGGGGGAATGGTGCGATTTTTAAGTGTTGCGTATGTGTTGGTTGGTTGTTGCATTCTTTCTTCGCTTCCAGGATTGATGCATGGTCGAACAAGGGTTCTTGGCATCCGATTTGATGTTGGACTTACTGCTCGGACCCAGGTCGATGACTTTAGCCATTGCCCCAAAAGAGAAATGATTACTTGTCCGTTCGTTTTTGTTTTCTCTTGCGTCAGGTCTAGCTTTGTGGGAATACTACATTAGGCATTTGAGGCATTTAGTATCATCTTCAAATTGGAAAATCATCTGCAGACAAGACTAGGAGCGCTTGGAATATTCCTTCTTTTCATGTTCAAGTAGGGTTATTTCGGGGGAATTGTTCATGTTGAAGGATTCATAGACATTGACTAAGGATATCAATAATAAAAGCACCAAGGAATCCGCAAAATCCCAGCAATCTCCTCCTCTACCTTTTGCCCATAAAGCACATGACTATTATTGTAAGTAAAGAACACAGGTTCCAGCGATAGAGACTTACGTGGTCCAAGGTTTATGGGTCATGGGGTTCGACGATCTGTAACTAGCCCAGCACTTAATGCGATTCGTTCTGCAGCGCGATTGATCCATGGCAAAACTGATTGTTAACTCTGGGCTGAGATATTCTCCCAGCTCCGTTGAAAATGACCAAGAACGATTCTTTCCAGGAAAGATTCTCTCTAACCACTCCTCGAACTCCTTTCTCATGGACATATGGAGACTAAACATGGGCTTGCCTTCTTTCCACCAAAGCACATCGTGCTTGTAGTGAGATTCATTAGACCAATAATTGCAGTACTGGCTAGATGGTAACAAAAACGTGACTTTCAGACATGGCAGGTCTGGATGGTCCCGATTGATTGTTCTTAGTGTGTCTTTCCACATTGATAAGTGGTCATGCCCGTTATCTTTAAGGTTGATATTAATCTCAAGCTGCCTCAGCCAGGGAATGTCCTTAAGGATTCGGGGTTTGCCATCTCGAAACCATTCATGATTATACTCCGATAGAAGAATGCGCCCGATGAAGTTGAAGTTCGCCTTGCTGATAGGCGAAGTATCAGATAGCATAGGCTTGGAAACTTCCGCTCTATACCCTGTATAGGGCCAGTAGAACCATTCCCGGAATATATTCTTTCCGTAGAGGACTGGAGTAGCTTCTTGATTGATAGTCTTGCAGGCCTGGAGAATTTGTGGATGAAGGTACCGAGGCCAGTAACTGCGTCGAAGACGGAAACCTTTTGGTACGCGATAAATAACGGAAGGCGTTGAGGAAACAAGGAGATGGTGGTAGATAGAGAGACGAATTTCGACGGGGAGATCCAAAAGAGAGACATTCAGGTTCAGGGCATTGCAAGTTGAAGTAAGTGCGTTGGATGAGGGAACATGTGCTAGAGGCTTTCGAAGGACCAGCAAGCCCTCGTGGCTTCCAAGGCGTGTCTGAACTTTGTATTCTCGCGAGTATATTTCGTTTCGTAATGTTCCAAACGAGTCAGCACAGATATAGTCAAGATCCGAACTAATCCAGTTTCTAGAGATCTCTTTGGGCTGATGTTGGTGTGGAATTTGAATCTGCAAGTCCCCATCTCGAGAAACTAGATAACATTGACGCATTGTGGATTTTGACCTATTGTTAGAGGGATCTTGAAAATGAGCTTAAAAGAAGTAGATGAATACGACACGTCAGCCGAAGAATTAACTGGTACTAATAGAACGAATTATCAATGCTCCGGCACAAGTAACAGATCCTGGCATGTTTGCCTAGACGTAACTGTAATAGATCCCATGCCTAGATAGCTAATTATTGCATCCAATACATAGCTTAGAAGGCTTTTTTATTACGTATATGCATAGATAGCCTAAGTTTATAACATATTTAGCCCTATTCATCAAGTGAAAGAAGTATACAGGAGCGCTGGCGAGCACTCACATCTGATAAGAGTTACCTTATCAGCTTTGCATTTGCTATAACTTCATGACTTGATACCATTGCTATTCAGCGAGGTTCATCAGCGAGTTAATCCTCATCTTCTGGAGTTGTGCAGTCAGACTACAGATAGATAGCAAAAGAACCCTCCAATCACTATTCTAGTAAGCTACATAACTACAAATAGCCTATTAAGCAGCTAAAGCAAGTATTTATACTTAAACAAACCTGAAGTTAACGACCAAAGATATTATTACGAAATGTCAGGGTAATAATAAATTACCAAGTATTAAAAACAAGTATTGCTTAATATTAATCTATTGCAGCTAAAAAGATTAGCACAAAATCCCCAGGGGCCGTGGCTTACAGGGGTATACTGTCCGCCTGCTTTGTAGGCAATTCATCGAATCATTTGATCTGGAGGCATCAGCAACTATAAAACTTCAGCCACTGGCTTACCTACTAAGTCCAAACTATTAACCAAACATCTACGCTTAAAATTCTAGATTCTTATTTTCTCCTGCTAATTTTGTTTTTAATTTAAATAAAGTAGACTGTATTCCGTATCGTTTCCTCTTCTTCTTTCCCTCTGCTGCTGCTTCATTTGGGCCCGCCTTATTACATGTGATTACCATGCGTCCCAGCATTCTTTATTCGGTAGCGCTCGGTCTTTCTGGGTTCCAGGCCGCAGACGCAAGTGTTTGCAAGCCCAGGTCTCTGTGTAAGCTCCCCCTTTGACGTTGAAGAGTATAAGTTAACCAAACCCGGTTCAGAATTTAGCGTTACAACCATCACATCAACGACTCTGATAGCATCAGAGTCTTCGGCGCTCAGCTTGATTATAGTTTCAGGTTCTACAGATGTCACAACTGGAGTTGACACGACTACGACCGACGCAACCACTGAATCGGGCTCAACAACTGAAGTCACGACCACTGTCGCTGTTACCTCCACCGATGTTTCAACCACGGATGGAATTTCTACTACTGAAACCACAATTGCGACCGAATCAATCTCTTCCACGGGTGTTCCAACTACTACAGAAGCAACATATTCCACTGTCATATCCGCTTCTACTACAATGACTTACACAGCAGAGTCAACCGCTGCCACTCAAACAACAGCTTCTACCGAGACTACAGCCTCATCCGAAACAACTTCAGCCACTGACACGACCACGGCCCCAACCTCCATCCTTACCACTACTACAACTAAAGCTACAACAACCACCGCCGCAGAACTCCCTGTCATCACCGACTTCCAACTTAAAGTCGCATGCGCTCCAGTCGAAGGCGCATTATTCTATTCAAATCGCGACAAGGGCAATTACCTACTTTTCAAGGCAGGCTCTCCAGGCTATACTCCCGCTACCTTCAGGGTCGAAGTAACTAGTGGCCGTCTCTTGATCGACAACTCACTACCCGTCTGCGCATTCTTCACACCCGGCCAAGACCTTGCCACAACCACTCTTTGTAATGATCCCCTCGAGTCTCGAGAGGTTGCTATTACTTGCACACCGCCTGCTAAAGATGGAGACGTCTTGAGCTGTAGTGTGCCAGCCCAGAGTTGTGTTGAAACCCAAGTTTCGTTCTTTGAATCTACCTTTACATGCATGCCCACCGGCGAGATGCTTACCGACACATCTACGAACTGGAATTATTATATTAACCAAAATCTTTCTGTAATAGGACAAATTGCCAATGGGGTGAACTTTGCGGTTCATGCAGTTTAGAGGAAGGAGCATGGGACGGATATGATATCCAAAGCATCTGGTTCACAGTATTATGTAAAGATAATGTTGTCTCAGCACATATAGTTGCATATTTTTAGAAGTAGATACTTGAGTACTTTCAAGGGCGGAAATATTTAAAAGGTTGCGACAGAACATTTTATTAAGTGGGGTCAAAGCTACATGCTATATGAGCTAGATCTTATTCTTAACGAGGGCCAGATCGGTCAATTAACTGTCTAGTAATAATTGACGAAGAGCTCATTGCTGAGATGGAAGCCACACATAACGGATCGAGATGGAAGCGTGGCTCCAGCCCATACCTAAACTGGCTTAGTCGGCGTTGCTCATTTCAAACTTCAGCCGAAAACTCACGAACCCCTTTTGCAATGCGACGTGTTCCGCGTCAAGACAGAGACACAATCACCTCAATTAAACATGTCAGACAATGGCAAATCGCCGACAGATATTATCACCTATATCGGTGTGCCATTGGCAGTTCTGGGAGGTATTGACCCTCTCGCGTCCGAGCCCCTATGCCAAGCGACTAACTATCCCTGCAGTTCTCCCAATTCTGTACAACACGCTCTCCACGCTCGTGTCTCTCTCCAAGATAAAGCGTATGCTTCGGCATAGTCGTCTTACAGCACTGACAAGAAGTGATATCGTCAACCGAATCATCGAGATAGAACTTCCTCGCTATGCTGTTATGCCACTTGACAGATTCCAGGATCGCTCAGAGTACTGGACTCTTTCGAGGCATCCGAGCTCTATCCCAGGTGGAAGTTGGACCACTTTCAACTGGAAGACCCACTCGATTGGCATGAAGACTCAGCGAGTCGAGTATGCTGACCAAGTCCGTCAACCTCAGGTCGAGGTAGCCTTTGATGAACTCGTCTGCTACCTGCTGGACCTTGGTGCTGTTCCAAATCCCCATGGATGGAAGTTATTGCGATCTTCGGGACTTTGGACTCCCGTGGGATGTTGTCTAATGATGTCTCCGGAGGGACGACAAGATGCATTGGTGGTTGCTCCGTCGAATGATTCTGATGGCAATCTCTCGTTGTCTGTAGCTTGGTCGAGCTCTTGGATCACGAGAGATTATTCCAACTTGCCACCATACTGGGTTCGATTGCCGGCGCCACCAAAGAAGGACGAAACGAACAAGGCTGGTAGCTCATCAGAAGCACCAGACCAGTCGGCTCGCAATTCGGAAGATGGACTAACAAAAGGAAAGGATCAGAAGGAGAGCGACTCACGCCCAGGAACCCAACACACATCTTCCCAGTCTAACAATGCGATTACTTGTCAGATCTCCATGTCGGGCCTGACCACAGCTTTCACTGAACATGATAGCTTTGTGGCTCAGACCACTCTGAACCTTGAAAGCCTCTATATCGATCACCTGCGCATTCAGCCCGTTAAATCCGATGGTGTCTGGTTCGCCAGCGCAGCCACAGCCTTTGGGACATCTAGTCAGACCATTCTATGGAACTATAAGATTCCCGATGAGATTCTCTCGTTTTCCCGGAAAGAGACGGTACCTTGTGGAGTTCTGGTTGTCCTGGGTATAGTTGACGAGTCTGAAACACCTACCTGGGCCACCAGGCATGATGACCATGGAGCAGATATTCACAAATTTGCAAGAAAGTCCCAAGAGCAGCGGGCTGCAATGGCTGCGGAAGCACTTATGCCTCCTGCTCAGCGACAAGCTGCAGCACAAGCTAGAATGCAGAAGGAGAATCAGGATCGCATAGATGAGAGTAAGCAACCCTAACCAGACGAGTTTCGTAAGCCAGATACTTACCAGCAATCCATTCTAGTGCGTGAGAGGATGAGGACCAGTCAGATGAGACGAGATCAGCGCATGATGGAAGCCCTCCGAAGCCCCAAGTGGGATACAAAGCTTGTCGCGGAGCATTCTCTCAAGTGGCTTCAAGGAAGAGGTCATTGGGACGAGTCTCTGACCGTTAAAGAAGTTGTCGGCTTTATGCTACATCGTATGGTTCTGGATGGGGAGTTTACAGCCGACATCTGTAGAATGTTGGACAAGTGGAAGGCTTGGGCTGATGTTGGCGGTATGAAGCAGTCTGACTACCAAGCAGTGCAAGACGACCAGGATGACTTTGCCCATGCATCACTATTGGTGGCAATGATTCGAGATACGTCCTCAGCACTTGAGGGTACAGTGTCTATGGATTTACAAGAATGTCTGAGAATGTGGAGAAAGGTCCGACTAGGATGATTCACAGGCTGCATGATAGCTCTTGGTAGAATTAGGAAGCGTCACATGAGAGCAAAATTTTAAGTTCCCGGGATTGATATTGCGAATTAAGGAGCGAAACAGCTAGCTAGAATCAAGACAACTAAGAAAATATGTTGAAGGCACAACCACTTTCAAGCTAATGACCCTTCAAGGTTATGGGACACTTTGACCATGTCATCGACGCGCTCAAGCAATGGTGCCATTGAGCTGCTTACCGCCAGGAGGGAGGACACACGGAACATTCGGGTAGAAGAAGTGGCCGATGTAGACCTGGTTACGGTAGATGTTGATAGTGAGATTGAGCTACAACATGTCAGTTCTTCGCGTCTCTTAATAAACGTCGACTTTCGTTACTTACACCTTCGACAAAGAGCTTGAAGGTAGCACTTCCTGGGATAAGCTGGTTGAAGTCATTGTAGTAGAGCGTGCCGCTGAAAGAGTCCAGTTAGTCGAGTTATTTCTCTTCAATCAGTTTTCACTCACGCGTTGAGCGCGCTCTTGGGGAAGGGCACGAAGAAGCCAGCGCCCTTAGCCTCAAACTTCAACTCAAGAGTAGGAACTCCAAGGCTGACGGTGAGCAGGGTCTTGGTCATTTCGAGGACTCCTTCGGCATCGGCCTGGTTCTTCCAGACCTGCTTGTCGGGACAGTCACAGGCAATGAGGGCTTCAAGGTGAGCTCGGCCGCCGGGCTGGGAGAGAGTCTCGGCAGCAAGGTCGCTGATCTCCTGCTCAGTGGTGCTGCGAGCGTGGGGACCAGAGGTGACATAGGCTGCCAGAGCAGTGATCAGGTTACCATCAACGCCGCCGGAGCTGGAGCTGACAGTCTGGATGGGCAGGTTCTGCTGTTGCTGCTGCTGCTGGGGGAAAGCCATGACGGAAGCCATTGTGATGAGCTTGAGATAATGAAGAAGAAGAAAGTTTGAAAGCTACTGTTTGCTCTTGAAGAGATGTGATGTGTTTGTTGATGTTCTGGTCTTCTATCGTTGAGGATGTCTGGGGTTTATATAGATTTTGTCCTGCGACTACAGGGTCAGCTCTGGTCTTAGACCTGTTGACGGCGGCTAGGAAGAATCTCAAAGGTCTCAACCTCACAGCCAAACTCCATGGCCAAACAACTCTTCAATCAGTGCTTGACTATCGGTAAAGCAATCCTCAGATGGTTTAGCCTGATATTCCACCGTCGCTGAAGATGTTTGTCTCACTTTCAGCTGGCAGTTTAGCTGTGTCTGAGAACACGATCTAACCATGAGCTTCTAAGTATCATGCCAGGCGAGGTGTTGAATCACATATTGGTATGGGTCTTCTCCTGCTGGCGATATCACGACTTCCTGATCCAGCCAGAAGCAGAGGTGATATTGATTCTCGGCGCCTATGCGTGAGGCTATGCTAGGGTCAAGTATGACGCATCGTGAAAGTGGCAAGCTGAAGGCACTATTGAGTACTAGAAATTTGCTCAAACCTTGGCGTCGTCGACGATCCTCATGTTCATCATGTATGTGACATAAAGTCTAGACTCAAGCAAGGAGCTGAGAGGCTATACTCGGAAACCATACTGTAAGTTTGCATTCGGGCGGTGCGGGCCGTAGCCGTAGCCGCCACAACTGTGAACCAACTGCAGACCAACTGTAGACTTGCGAATTGGAACGTGGAGGACTAAATAGTCTGTGTGATTTCGCTGATTTTGGAATTGAGCAGGGTTTCTCAGCTGAAGGCTGGAGCTCACCTATACCGCTTTGGGCTGGAGTGTCTCACATAATAAGGCCATTTTCCAATTTGGATGGCGCCATCCTAAACGGTCCCGGCAAGCGTGTCAGAAAGGGGCTAACATTTTACTGTGCTCATTCTTTAATACTTGCAGGTTGCAGTGCAGTAGCGTTATTGCAGTACAGAATTGCTAGGGCTGCACGAACATGCTTGGCTTTTGAGGCCAACCACCTAACCAAGACAGCGTTAGACGACTTGTGCTATTAGGTATTCGGTAGCCGCGGCTACCCGGCGTTCCGAATGTCACCCAAGTCTCTGACCGAGAATGCACATAGTCTAATGAAGCTCATGATCAACAGCAGCCACAAAGCCCGTGCTTCGTTCCTGCCTGTTGCACGGACTCTTTCGTTGGAAATGACATATCAACCAATCAATGAGATAAGACAACAGTAGTAGCAACATCATACACATCAAAGACTTGGGGATAGCCTGCCAGCCGCCAATTCTGGTTACTTCGCTCAGATCACTCTTCAAGGTTGGACCCAGCTGAAGATCCGATAGTGTGCCCCCTGACTTGCGTTTGGCCGAGTTCCAGCTCATTTACTTGGTCAAGTTCAGCTGAGCCAAGAGGCTTGTAGCATTGCACCCTTCGGCTTCCGCAGACTCCTAGCGCCTTAGCAATTCTTGAACTGATGCGGTTCGAAAACAGGCCTCCAGTTCTCGGAGGCCTGGAGCGGTCGGATCTTCACAAGCGCTTACTGCACCCTGGCATTGGCCGAGTGGGGAAATGCAATAGAGGCAGATCATATAGCCGGCAGTTGATGATATGATGATCTCCTCCATTTCCATGCTACCCTGATGCCCAAGAGCTTTGCAGTGTATCAACTTGGTGAGGCTTGGCATCTTGATCTTATTGACTGGGAAATATGTCTGTAGCAGCAGAGTGCCGAAGGCGCAGCATGTGTCTCGGAGTTGATAGAGGCACGCCAGGTAGACTGGACTATCGATATTCACATGAACCAAGGCAAAAGAAACTCAGGGAGTCGGCAACTACTGACGCGGAAATCTTCCGTTGCAAAAGCCAGACCAACAGCGGCTCCCGTAGCTGAGCTGCATGGAGCTTTTCCACTAGAACATGTAATGTGTACACTATACCTTCTTGGTAGAAATCTACTATAGCCAATATTGCTGGTGCCTTTCTTGGCCAATCACATTACTCTTCTATTCGAAACAGCTTTATAGTCATCTGGTTCAACAATAATCTGGCGGACACCCTTTTTTTCGTATCTAAGTAGATGTCTCGCGTATGCATAGTATAGTATGGTCTGCCAAACTTTGACTCTCAGTCTCCATAGGGATAGTAGTAGGCGATCTTTTTAATCGCCCAGTCGCGTGATACGGCGTCTTGCAAGACTGTAGGAAATGCTTTCTCAATATCAAGTCTTATTTATCCAAAGAATAATGCGTACGACATCTAAATTTACGCGAAAGAGTGTCATGATAGAATATAATGTAGTGGCCTTGACGGAACAGAAGACCGCGCAAGCCGATGATATCGATGTTGAAGAGCTTTCGTCAAATGATACTATGTACTGCTTTTCTTTATTTAAAATGTGATGACCACATCGTGCCTCCCACTGACCATGGCCATAGACGTTCGGCCTGTGAGATTTGTAATATGACAGGCAAGCCGCACCTTAAAGATAGATCTAGGTTGGGTTTGTAGACTTGCTACAAAGATAGTTGGGTCCCATGTGATGCTTGCTCATTAGTTCTGTGTCCTGATTTCATACGGCGTTTTACCGCACTACGCCAGAGGAGATGCAAGTCACCAATCTTGGCTTTGGGCTCCTAATAGGATGCCAAATATCTATGGCTTTCTATTCTTATAAGACACCTTCAGAGCAGCTAGTTTGGCCCTCATACCATCTTGGAGTCTTAGGCTTATACTATAGGGTTACTCGCTTCCCACGAGACGTAAAGGATCACTGTGACGAACAGAGAAACAAAGTTCGAGCCCATTGACTCAAATCCAAACAAGAGCTTTGTCTAAAGCAGTTTTGTGGAGTAGAATGGCATGCACATTATAAGAATGTTCAGAAGAAGCAATAGCATATTTCAATCTTTGACTGAACAAACAGGAAGGCCTTCCAATATCTCCATGACAGGTCATTAATTTGGCAGGCGAGAGGTATTTGCCAGAGGTCACGGGCGTTAACCGGTAAACAAATGCCGACTTGGCCAATTAATCCAAGAGAGCCGGGGAGTCAAGACGCTGAGCTGGGGCTGAGCCACCTATGTAAAGGAACAGGCCGCAGGGGTCTTCCACTTCTAATTTTCTTTTTTCTTTTTTTTTTTTTTGTTGCTATTTCGATGAACCGAGTTGTTCTATTAAGGTCTACAAGATCGATCACTTCTAATATCATCCGGAGCCGAAGTCTCTTAGCGATTATGCGACATTGGATCGGCGTAAGTCATGTACTCCTAGATCGTAGGGCATTGCCAGAATGTAGATTAAAGAAAGACGCTCTCATCTGGGTGTTTACGTCATACAGGGTATGTCTCCAATTAAAGTTATGTTGGCCATAGGGGCAGTCGCACTTGTCTCCAGACGATGTAAGCCTGTAGGTATATGGCATCATACATATATCAGTTAACATTATTAATAAATACTGGTATCTCTGAACCGATATTATTCCTGTCGCGTTGTTGCATCTGATGAGATGGGCTGCTATCCCAGTATTAATGTCACCTGCATTTGCTGATCGGAATATTATCTGACCCCTTGGAGGCTTAAAGTTATGGCCATGGTTACAATGTTGCTTGAGTAAGCCGTGTAACTGACTCGTTAATCCCCGAGCCCCTTCGGCACCACTGGAAATTACATAAATGACCACGTTCTTGGACAATAGAAGGTTTATCATCTGCAAAACCCGTATAGTTTCCGAAGATAGCAACGTCAAAGCGTCACGCTTCAATGTCTCCGAACCAGTCAGGTGGCAACAAAACCCAACAGACAAACGTTAAGGCCCCATCCCCCGCACCGGCGACTCCATTCCCCCGCGGTCTAGCGCTGCCAAGATATCATCATCGACGGTCTAGCGCGCCCTCCTTTTTGACTCATTGGCTGATCTGAGACAAACCCATGGTTTTCTAATCTTCTCCCATCCCTTCTCTTTCTTTTCCAAACTTGTTCCTCTTTTCAGCTCCAACGAGGAGCTGCATCGTTAATCATGCACGATGGCGGCGGATTATAGACCAAATGTCTATGCTTCTATATGCATCACTTTGCCGCTTGCTGCCATCGTTCTCGCCCTGAGACTTCTTGCGAGACGGACCACGAGGGCTGGGTATGGGATTGACGATTGGTTGGCTGTAGTCGCGTTTGTACGTCAAACTTTGCCCCTTCGTTCCTGTTCCTGTCGGTGGCTAACACTTCTTTCCAGCTCGGAGCTGTCGGATATTCTGTCGACAACCTTGTTTGTAAGGAGCTATTCTCATCACCATCTTCGAATCCGATAACTAATATCCTTCAGTCATTGTAGCTTTCGGCCAGGGTCGACCACTCAGAGATGGCCCTCCGCACCTCACCGAAGACGAACGCCTCGAACGATCATATCTCCTCATCTGGCTTAGTAGCCTGACCTATACCATAGCCATTGCCGGCGCAAAATTCGCCATCCTAGCATTCTACTGGCGACTCTTTAAATACACCAGCTCACGAATCGCCATCCAGGTTGTGCTAGTCCTTAGCGCTGCCTGGTTCCTCGTCCGAATACTCCTTTTGACCCTACAATGCATGCCGACCTCAGCCTACTGGGATCTCGCCCGTAGAGCAACCCACTGCCATGTGACCAGCAGGGTATTCTTCTTTTCCACCGGTCTTACGCACGCTGTCCTCGATATTATTATTCTCGTTCTCCCTCTTATTGAAGTCATCAAAATGCATCTTCCCCTTGGTCAAAAGATCGCCGTCATGTCGCTTTTCGGTTTCGGTGCTATGTGTGTTCCCTGTGCTAATGTCGCTCGTCTTTGGGCTAACACATGAACAGCGTTTGTGTTTTGACCATATTGGTTATTCAAGATTCTTTTAAGTTCAATGCGAACTCAAAAGCAATTGCCCTACATATTGGCTTCCACGGCTCTTTGGCTGCAGCTGAGTGCAACCTCACGAATGTTTCAATCTCTTTACCCATGCTACGCCCCGTATTCCACAAGCTCGTCCCATCTTCATTCCTCGCCTCTCACAGAGGCAAACGATCGGCCATTGACTCCGCCTTGTCACCAGGTTATGGCATCAAGGGTGGCAGTCGCGGAACAAAGACATCGGTACAGAATGGCTCAAGCTCTATATGCGAATTTGTAATGAACGATGATATTCCAGCTGGATATGACATTGAGGCTTCACATGCAGGATGGAGCTACGGAACTGAGATTACTATTTCCAGTGGGGGAAGAAACCAAGAGCCTCCTCCTACGATCAGCGAGGGGCTTGATGGGATTCAGATATCTGAAGAAACAACGGTACACGTGGAGCATCTGGGACCTCATATAGACCCGGGATCATATCCAGAGCAGTCCCCTTAAGGTAATATAATCTGTATTGACACTCATGTGGACTTCCATTGACTACAGCTTTGAAGGAACAGTAGATGATTCACATCCACATGCCTCTGCAGCCTCCATCTTTTTGTTCTCGATCAGGGTACTCTGGTTGAAACTCTGCTCACTCGGCGGCACATCCAACGCAGGATTCTTGGTGAAGAAGTTAACAGGCTTGAGATGCACCTTGAGGATCTCAACCGGCATGACAGGGAAATCTTCAATGCGCGGGATATGATTGATGCCAAACTGTACCCAAAGCACTATGTCAGACTCGGGCGTAAGACTCTCATTTCTCTCTGCCCAGCTCCTCACGCCTGTACCTCCACGCGACTGGTTCGTGTACCAACCTCCCGCGTAGAGTTCTTTGTCGCGATGTGTGGTGACGTAGATGTTATGGTCTGCGAATTCAGCGCGCTTGTGCAGGAAACTATCCTCGTCGCCCATGAGCTTCTGGAACGGTGGAGCCATAATCTTATAGCCGACTGGCTTGCCGTTCACCGGGTTGAGAGAGTTGGGGTTGGTGATTTTGTACACTCGGCTGAGGTCATAGTCCATATCGAGACCAGCTGTCTTGTCAACAGTCTTCTCGACAACTTCGTAGCCGATACCATGAGGGTTCAAGTTCGAATCTCGAGGTATTCTGTGAGCTTCACTGTATACCAGCTGATTTGTATGACCGTCAATCATGGGGTCAACTCGTAGGGAGAAGATATGTTGGTGAACACCAGCCAGGACACCAGGATGCACAACAGTGCCAAATGGGACTCCAGTCTTGTCCAGCTCATGATCAATCGGCTGCGTCGACAAAATACCCGTGGCGCGTACTTCGTAAGTGACTTCTCCGGCTTGGTTGAAGATGAACATAAGGATGTACTCGTAGTTAGAAACAGTGATGATAGACTGCAGCACAAGCTCACGGGCTCGAACAACAGCTGCTCTTCCGGTCCTGTAGTTCGTATGCTTCCATCCGATACCGGCATCTTGTTCATGGATGCAGATAACGTTCTCCATTGGCAGGGGCCTTCCCTGATCATCGCAGATGACGCCGCTGAGATACTGGATGCTGCCCAGACAGTCGCATCCAAGCTTGAGGTTGTTGGCCGTAGCACCTGCGCCAGCATCACCCAAGTCAAATGCAGACTTCTTGTGGAACGGATGACGCGGGTCGCCGTAGGGGACGCTCATATCCGAGAGAGAAAGTCTATAGAAAAGTGGACGGTTGTCGTACTTGACATTGTACAACACCATTCCCTCGCGCTGGTTAAAGCCTACAAAACAAATCAGTATGGGATGTCCACCGGTTGGAAGTAACTAAACGTACCAACAAAGAAGTTCCATTTCTGCCAGGAAATAATATTTCCAGTCTCGCCCACCGGTGTCACAGAGAAACTAGGTCCCTCGGGCTGGCTGACATGCAGTGGCTTGAGATCCTTTCGCAGCTCCTGAGCTTCTGGGATGTACTCATTTGCAGGCTTCGGCTGATACGGCGCCAAAGGCTTTATAGTGTTATCAGCACCTGTAGGTAGTACATCGATTCGGATAACCTTGTAGTGGACGCATTCAATAACTGGTGAAACAGGTAGAGGGAATGCGTAGTGGTTCGAGTCGGCTTCACCAGAATTTGCGGGGTCTCGCATGTAGAGAAAGACCTGGTACATGCGGACATCATCATCAACTCCGTCGGACCCTATGCATGTCAGTTCTCACTCCGTGTCTCAACAGATCGGCGTGCTGACCGTAGATCCATGGGTCAGCGCAAACAACTGTGCCCTCCGGTAATTTGAGTTTTTCCAGCTCTGCCAAAACCTGAGGATCCTCAAGAGCAAGCTTCTCAACCCTTTGGGCTTCGTCATAATCAACATTGCCATGGACATTGGGCCCAAGCTTAACATTGCTCTCAATTCTTCCCGTGGTCAAGTTGACAATAGCTTCATGGAAGATATCCTGGTGAGGAGTTAGACAAGGCGCATTGACGGAGTGGGGTTATCTTACTGTTCCACGGATATAGTACGCAACAAAAACCCGTCGCTCAAGCGGTGAACACGATGTGCCACTATCCAAAGCCTCTAAATAAGGTGCAAGCTTCTCTTTTGGTGGCTCACTAAGCGTTATAACCTTGAACGATAGCTTGACTGACTCGGGCCAAACTCCCTCAATCAAGCGTGCACTAGCTTGAATCTCGTCGCCCGTCAATGGGCAAAGTGGGTGAGGAACTGAAGACATTGTGACGGATCCAAAAGTCTATTGTTAAATTTTAAATTGAGAGAAGAAAAAAGTGACCAAGTTGCTTCTTATCTGCACTGCAGATCTGATCGTTGAGATGCGGAGTCACGATTCCTACCCACATTCCCCCACCAGCGTCTCTAAAAATTGCTGCCTTGGGAAATTCTAGCCATGGATACAGCTTCCGCACCTGGGAAAGCGCCCTGCAGTGTGAAAATGACTGATGATAAGACGCGTTTTGGGAAAAGATCATCGACAAGTACGTTCATTCCGCTTGAGATAGGCTCAGTTCCGTCATTCGTAAAATTACCGAGATAGGCTTGTTCTATTCGTCCATAAGTTATGGGAGCTCTTGGGACGGAGTAAAGCTCTGGCCCTAAAAACTGCCTAAATCTTACCTAAGTTTATCTATATGTTTAGGTGTTGCGTGGCAGATATTAGCCCACAAATATTACACCATCTGAAGAGATAGTAATCGGCCGATAAGTCCCGTTTGATTGATAACTTTAACAATATAGGAATCATAGCACATTATAAATGGCAACGTCCTGCGTATCTTAACTCTGAACCATCCATTGAGGCGTCAAGTCTGGAGAGCACTGATCTCTTCTGCTGAGACTACAACGACCCCTCAGGCCACGACGCTTCGGGCCACGGGTGCTGTGGGTTGTATGCCTGCTGCAAAACAACACTTCCTTCAGGAAATTCAATCCGAGTCCCATCATCGTTCTCAATGGTCGTTGCCTCGCCTAGAATTGTCCACCTGGGTACTATTCCCACGGACTGCGCAACCTCCTCCTTGAGCCTGGCCACCTTGTCCGGACGAGGCATGAAATTGTTCAAGTGCTCAGGATCTGTACTTTCTTCAAATTCCCCTGGCTCGGCTGTGACCCAAGTATCCTGCCCAAATTGCTCCTCATTGAAATCAATACCACCGCAATCATTCAGCTCCGGCTGGTGAAAGTCGTTTGTGAGGGGGAGCTCTACCCCAGCGTTAACGAGATCCTCTCCAATGCTTATGTTGGCAATATCGTAGTTGACATGAGCGAGAGCCAAAGCCTCTGTCTTGATGAGAATCTTCCATACGACATCGGTGCTCTCAGCCTCATCTTCTTCAACCTCCTCTTCGTCGGCAAAGGTGCCAATGTACCATGCGGCGCCTCTCTCCTTGGCTTCGTCGTCGATGACGATAAATGGACCTTCGTTGCCGGCTTCATTTTCTTTGGCGCGCATGTACTGATGTGACTTGCCCAGGTAATCGTCTGGTGCATGGACGATTTTAATTTGCAGCATAGGATTGAACTTGGAACACGCGCCAAGTTCAAATGCTGATTTGAAAGCTTTCAACTCATCGTCTGTGAACTTGGTGGCGAGGTATGCTGTAAGGCAATCAGGACTGGCTAGCGGATCATAAACCATTTTCGTAATTATGTGTGGCGTGATGTGAAAAATTGAGGTTAGCAGCTGAGAACAAAGCGTAGTTTTTATAATACAACTTTGCATTAAGTTTAATGATGTAACATGTTCGGGATCCCGATCCTAATGTCAGGCAGAGGCAGTGCGAAGGCCAGTGCTGCCTGGATTACAGGGATCATGTTTTCGGATCTGCGGCACGACACGCAATCAATCAGCCCGTTAATATTAGGTAGAATATGAGACTAATTTTTAACGTCTTTAATTATACCAATTTCTATTGAAGCGAAACTGAAGGATGAGCTACTGTGTAAGGTGGCTATGCAAAGGATCCGGGCTGTGGCCCAAAGATGGTTCCATTGGCAACCTTGAGTCTGGTGCAAGTCTCGCCTTCACAACCACTGTTGGCGCCGTTCCCAATCCAGTCAATCTCAAAGCCATGATAGCTCACAGCGAAAAAGATGACAACTGCTGCGATAGCAATACCGGTTTGCCAAGCCGCCGACAGAACATAGTTGTACTTTGACCAGAACGCAAGATATCTCTTTCGAATGACAACCCAAGAGATCCAGCCAGGAATCACTGCGGGCCAAACATAGGCCAAGTTGTAGGGCGACCAGATATGCCCACCACTGAAGATGACGACGGGATGGATCTTGGTGAGCCAGTGTGTCTTGGGAAGCTTGCGGGTAGCATAGTAGTAGATGACGGGGAAAGCCAATCCAACCGGGAACGCGGCGAGGAGGGCGGTGTACATGCCACCTTTGCCAAAGACTCTTTGAGGCGCGAGGGACCCGAAGAGGACTGCAGCAGTGAAGTAAGATTCCACTCCAGGACATGTGAAACGATCCTTTTGGCCGGGTTGGCAGATGTCGGGAATGTTGAGGATTTGGAAATTCATGACTCCAGTGCAGACAAAGGCAGAGACGATAGCTGTTGTACAAGTTAGTTCATGCGATTAAAGCGAGGCTACTATGTGACTTACTCGCAACAGTCTGACACCAAAAGGTCTGGCGCTGAGGAATCTTGAGGTAGTGACCGAGCTTGAGATCATTGGTAAAGTCCAGCGCATGAGCTACCGTCACGTATCCAAAACCCTTGAAGAAATTCATCTAATTTTGTCAGGTCATATACTTGATCGAGAATGGTAGACGACTTACAGCCAAAGCATTACCAGGTTGCCATGCTCCTCCGATAAACTCGGCCAGGACATTGAACTCCACCTCGATGCCGGTGGTGGCGTAGATGATACCAGTCGGGATAGTGAAGAGGATTGCGAGAGCTAGACCGAAGAAGACGGTGCCCACACTTGTGTTGGTGGGCCAGGCTGCTACAGATGCAACACCGAAAGCGATTCCGACAATCTACAGTGAGTTAGTTGAGGCCAGCCTGTTTTCAAGATCGCACCTACGTTGAGAATGATATACCACCACTCCGGAACCTCGTTGTACTGGTCCATGAGTTTCGTGTGAATATCCTTGAACTCATCCATCTTGCTATGCTTCTTGAAACTGTGCCAAAGTGACATGAAACCCAACTTGATGTCGTTCCAGTGATACAAGGCTGCGTATGAGATGATGGCGCTGTAAACCGCGAAGAAGTAAATGCTATTGCTTATCAGTATCGAAATGAACCTTAGCGCACATTCCAACTTACTAGTACGTGACAGATGAAGCAGCGATGTAAACTTGGCTGTAAGCTTGGTACTTCTCCGCATCCAGCAAACCACGATCGTCCAGGATGGAGGACACATTGTACTTGGCACCAGTGTTATCAAACATGGTGTTTGTGTTGATAGGAAGGTATGCAGTGTTGTATGTGTTAGTCCAGTACATCCCAATGATAGTGAGACCTCCTAGCAAGGCGCCAAGGAACATGTTGAAAGTGACGTGGAACGGAACAAGTAGCGGATCGACGTAGTATGTAGCAATATTCCAGTCAAAAGTTGGAAGTGGGTTAAAACCAAGACCCTTGGATAAGCCTGTGATTGCTGTAAGGTTGAAGTTGTTGGGTGCGATCCATGAGAGCCAGTTGAAGAGCGAAAGGGCTGAGGCGATGACATCGGGAAACCAGAACCATACGAACATAGCTGCAAACGCGAGCATGAAGAATCGGTAGCGGGACATGTTGTACATCTTCTTGAAAGGGCCCAGAACGCTTGCATTTCCGGATTCTATGGTGCGGTTAGCCAATGCGAAACATTAAGAGAACCGGATCTCGAGACTGACCATTGTGTAGACTTTGGTTGAGAGCCACGGTTGCAAGGGAGCGAGGCCAGATACAGAATGATGGGTAAACTAAGAAACGTCGCGCCAGTCCTGCAAGACCGAATCCCAGCAGATTCATAGCCAACTACTATGATTAGTAAGAATCTTTGCGACATCGAGAAGAATTGGACTTACCGAAAGGCAGATCTGGAACCCAAAGTCTGCCGCAAATGGCAGGTCAAAGTACTTCTTCAACCAACTGGTGAAGATGATGAATCGAGAATGAGGCAAACTCGTCGAGACATTCGCCATGATAGAGATCAACATATGCTCCTTCTGATTAAACTTGCCAGGATTCAACTTGAACTGAGAGCCGAAGACCGTGAACTCGCCAACTGGAAGCCATTTCTCCCATGCCTTGCCAATAGGATACGAAAGAAGCTGGATCACTGGAGCTTGGAGTCGAATAGTCGGCTGTCGCACGGAGAACAGTTGGTTGACAAAACTTTGCACAATGACGAAAAAGAGGCCGATGACCCAGGCTCGGATGGTTCCAGCTGGTGTTGATGGGTCGTCTTTGTTGCTCACAACGGCGCGGACTTCTGGGTAGGGTGAGTTGATGGTGACAAGTGAAATCTCCGTCTTGATGTTGGAGATGGCCTCTTCATAGTTTTGAGGACGTTCGAAGAGGTCTTGATTGTTTACGAAGGACTGAAGACGAATGATAGCCTCTGAGTTGAAGTTGGGATCATTCTCGTGGAAGTAGATGAGTTGTTCAGCGCGCTGCGTATTGTTAGTATGCCACGATCATCAGCCCTGGCTAGTTCTGCTGACCTGCTTAGCCTCCTCCAAGCTCATGGCACGTCCATGTTCCTCTGCTTCGACGACCTCATCTGGTGTAGCACCCAAGAGCTGCGCCCTCTCAATTACTGAGCCCTCTTTCAGTGACACATTCGAGTCCTGTCTTTCTGCCATCTGGATACCGTCTCCAGTGACGGGCTTTTCTGTGTTGCTCCTCATGTTCTCGTAACGATGAGCCGAGAAGTCAGAGAGCTCCTGAATCTCCAAAGGAAGGTCAGGCATCTTTATGTCGTAGTGCGGGACCGTCTCGGACTCTCCCGGTCACGACCTCGTTGTGTTAGAGCACGTTTGCTTGGCATACAACTCAGAAACAGTAATAGCGCCCGAAAATCCTATAATTCTAGTGGTCAGGCTTCAGGGTCTATAGGTGATTCGTCCGGTAGTGGACAGGGCTTGGTGGGTTTGTCGGTCCGGTGGTGGATCGACAGGGGATAGCTTACAAGCTAGTCTTTGCGATGAATAAGAGTGTGCAAAACTTTCAACATGAAAGATTTGCAGATTCAAGAATTCGTAAGCAGTTCTCCTTCTGAAGTTACGGCTGATCGATCTAGGCTGATGAAATGAGAGAGAGATTTCTTGAAGCCAAACCCATTTCCTTCATCTTTTTTGTGTTCAATTTGAACAGACTTTCTCTTATCGATACACAGGTCATCGTGCCCCATTCTCGCATCTTCGATCTGCCATTAAAACTTTATCGATATCAGCCACCAGAAACTTTCTATGTGGAATACGTGTCAGGGTTCAAAGGTAAACGACATGTCGAAGCCAAATTGCGTGCTTACAAAGTGGATGTTGTTCCGCATTCGGGCCACATTATTCTCCATTAACCTTTTTGCAAAATCGCGTCTTCGGATCCTTACACTTGGCAATCGACTTGGAGATTCTCTTTTACGTACATCCTTGCATATCGATTGTTGTTTACAAGCAAAACTCAAGGTTACTATGGTTCTTGGTAAGAAGATCGGAACATACCTGATTTTAAATGCTTTCACCAGCTGCGAATAGAAGAACATGATCCTAGTTGATATGATATGTATTCTTTATTGATGTTCACGTCTCAAAGTTTCTTTGGCCCGCCAGAGCCAATGTGTTGATCTTGTTTAAATTTTATACCTTTTAGAACATACTACTACCATCTAGAACTACTCGTGTAGACACACATGGTTCTTATTGACGTCCGGTAAATCGTATCCAATTTTATCCAGCACAGGGATTACATGTGTGAACTTTCCCAAATCAGTTGCCTTCAAAGCACTGGGCCCTTCATAAGGAATCCCAGGAGTTGAAACTAGAGAAATTGAATCCAGATCCCCTACCGATTTTATTGAAGCGTCTTTTGATTCTGTTATGAGGAAGAAGGAGACCTTATCGCTATATTCAACGCGGCCGTCGTCAGCTAGCACAAGCCGCATAAAAGCATGCTCCTTCACAATCTTCTCGACGTCTTGTGCCAAAGATACTGCATCCAATAGTTGTTGGAGTAGCCATGCGTCATTGACTTCGATATAAACTGTGCGCCATCGGAAAGATAGCTTTTGCGGATCCAAGCATGTGTATCCAAGGTCGGACTTTTGGTCTCTTGAGTCCTTCACAACTTGGAACCTACTTAGTTGAGTCCTCGCAGTGAGGTATTTTGGTCCTAACGCCTCAAGCATGACTCCAAGCTTGATAAACAGGCCCAAAATTTCTTCGATTATCTCTTTTTTGGCAATCCCCACGTAGTTTAATCTGAAAGGCCACACAAGTTCGTGCAACAGGAAGCAATGCCAGGCCACATAATCTCACTAGCGACCCTCCTTCTTTTCGGACCACTTTCTTGTACTAGAGAGTGATGCCTCGAAATATCTCGCATCACTCGTTAGCGTTCGTTAGGATCAACAGAAGCTCTGTACAGCTGGTACGACTTAGACGCACCGATCCGAACATAAAGTGAAGCGTCAAGGTTGTTAGTACCGGAGTCTGGAATTTGGGCAGCAAAGACCTAAAATACAAATGACATGACCTATAAACCCCATTTGTTGGTTTTCCAGGCTTGTCCCTGATATCATATCATTTCGCTTATCATATCCACTATAGGCTATAGTCTATAGCCGTTACCCTACCAAGGAATAGTACTACAGAAAAAGCAGAAATGACACCTGCGAGTGCTTTTGTCAGTGGGTTGACTGCTTTTGTGTTACGTTTGTGCAGCCAGATGTTTCAGCGTCTCGCCTTGTTTGGCACGCCGTTCAGCCATTGGTTTTGTTCATGCCACGTCACCATCAATTATCTTATCCTGCTTGGCAGAATTAAAATTACAGAAAATGCAGAGCTTAGTAAACCATATCCTTAGTAGCTAGGACGCAGGAAAGCAAAACACGCAGATACGCCCTCTGCCTTTCCCCCACTACACATTTTTCTATATCAGATAATCTTTTAGTTTCGCCAGTGCATATGATTCCAGATGCTCTTGGGGACTTTGAAAGTTGGTTTCTGCTAAAGTAGACTTCCGTAGTTCAATGATTGTCACAGCCTGACTTTTCCGAACAAGATCATAAATCGGGCGTCTGTAACAGAAGATAATCAATATATATTAAACTTCACGTCAACATGAAGCCGCAGTGAAGACCAATAAATCGAGTTTCATTGATAAAACAAAATTTCCAATCCTCGTCCTAGCCTGACTCCAAGTCTATCTGTGCCTTCGAGCGTCTAAACACACCATTAGGCTTTTCGAAGTCGTCGCGCGACGCATTGGTGAGTTTATTGGGATCATTTCCAGAATTCTTTGAGTTACATTCCGAGTGTCGGTCGATTTTGTATGCAGGCAAGTCATCAGGTGCAGCAGAGTCTTTTTCCTTCTTGATGTTGTTCCATATGGCTATAACCCATTTGCAAAGTCTCAGGAGGAAAGCTCTGGCTTCTCCTTTATAAGCATGCTCTGCCATTGGCAAAGATACGCACAAAGATACAAGAACTACATGCATGCTGGTTAGTATTGTTTGATATGGACACCATTGAAACTTCACTCACAAATGACCAAAAATGCCCAAAACGGAGTCTTCTGGAAGGATTCTACATCCAAAGCGAATAGCGAAGACAAGAATGATAGTGGAAGCTATTTCGAAGTCAATATCAATCAATATGAAGCCTGGGTTTTGAGTGCTTACAAATACTAAGGTGGTAGCAGTGAATATCATAAAAATGCGACCTTGTCTGACTGCTTCCTGCCCCTGTTGAAGACTGCGGGCAGCGTCAACCTTCAATATGCGGTTAGTGATCATCCTGCCAGTGATAGTTTTCAATCGGAAGACGCACTGCAGATTCAATTCTTGATGTCAGTTTATCCATTTCTTCGAGGTCATTTAAAATATATCCGGTCGACAGTTCTTGGTCTTTTTCGGCCTTCGTTCGACCAACCAGTTTTTCGAGAACAGTATTTTGGTGATTAACGACTGACTTGAGCATGTTCAGCTCATCTTGGACGTCTTTGATGTCACAAGAGAGACTTTCAGATTTCCAACTGGTCTCTTCTAGTTCACTAGCGGTCAGAGGGGATCTCTGCTTTCGGCTTTCCTTTGTGCCGGGCTGAGACCCAAATATATCGATCAACTCTGTGCGCTCTCTCCCCTAAAAGGCAGTTAGACGTCAATCATAAAATAATACTGGACGACGAACGAGCTTGTTAATTTCGTTGGAAAACATCTCACGAATTGAAACACATTCTCTGTTGCAATTTCTTCTCCCGCTGCTGGAAACTCCATGTCGTTCTTTGGGCCTTCTATCATAGCAGCCGATACAGTAGTCGACGATCAGTCTACTTAGGGCTTTGGGTGACCCAGGCTGGGAAGCGCTACCTCGAGCTTTAACCAACTTGTCGAGATGCTCAAGAACTCCTTCACATAGGGTGTCTTCATCGTCGTCAATTGGATCGTTGGTCGCCGTGATCAGCCATTCTGCAAACATATTAGTCGGCAGTTCTTATCACAAATTCTTGTGTGTCATACTCTCATCTAAAGCCCATACCCAGATCTGGTTGACCCGGAGTAATCGCCACTTATCAGTCTGAATTCCTCGACGGTTCAAGCTTTTTGTAACGATCTGAGTTTTGTTGCGATGTTGCCTCTCCGCTTGGTCCTCTTCAGTCTCAAAACGATAATACCACTCGTCAAGAGTAAGGAACTCGTGAATGGCCGAAGTAGAGTAAGCTTCTTTGAGCCTCTGGCGTCTTTGTCTGGATGTTTCGTGAAATGTCATGACCGTACTGGTGTAAGGACTATCAAGAGATCTCTGGTCATTATCATCTCCTTCATGCTGAGTTGAGAAACATAGGTAAGGCATCTTAAGGAAGTCAGTAGAAATCTTAAACCAAAATAGTGACATGATACGCACGTATATAGCAGAAAGAACGTTTCTCTCCTTTTTGCTCTTCTGTTTAGTGTCTGTGCTTTCTCTTCTCTCTTCCCTTCTCTTATTGTCTTGCGATCTTTCGAGGACGCGAGGCCTCATAGTCCGGGAACGTGATTTTCGATCTGGAACTTCCACCCAGCTGTCTCGTAGAAACGCCCAAACACTGTTCTGGAGAGATTCACTGTACCCCTCCTGTTCCATGATGGCTATAAGAATGTCCTAGATTCTAAGTTAGTTGAGCTTTTCTGTGGGCAACCCCTTTTTCAATGCATGGCTGCTTACTTCCATCCAAGCAATCTAGTCCAAATTAGCAATCTGGTCACGTTAGAAGGGCAAGCTCACATTTGTCTGTGGCAACTGAATCCATACAAGATCAGGACCAGAATTCATGAATTCCAATTGCTTTAGAAGACCAGCACTCTTAGTCTTAATAGTCTTCTCGACGATATTTATCAGGGACTCATTAGCTTGCTCCATAAGCTCTTTCGGTCCCTTTCCGTAGAGAACCTCTTCTACTGTTCGAATTCTCCGAAGGCAGGGGAGTTTCTCTTCGTCTTTGTACATGTGGACGATAGTCGCGTTGAACTCCCTCGACACCTCCTTGCAAAGGTCGCTGGGTTTGGTGTGTTCAGCGATCCCACTGCCTAAGTTGATCTGAAACATTGAAGGATCCTGGAGTATATCGTTGACGAGATTTCGATTTTCCATAGCACTATTAGGCTGTGGTTCGATTCCTTTGGATCTGCTGCCACTCTCTTTGACGCTCTTCCCCTTTATGAAACTCGTGGATGGTCCCAACTTGTCCTCTCTCGCTTGTTCCTCCTTCGCTTGCTGCAGCTTATGTAACGACTTAGCAGACTCAATCATTTGGCGGTTGATTGAACCAGGATGGGAGCTGCTGAGGAGCAATAAAAGAATACGGGGAAGTGCTCTATATGAGGCCCATTCAACAGGGCTCCATTTGCTTGTCGCATGCCTTTCTGAGCCATCAACATCCAAGTCAATATTCGAGAGTATCCATGTCACAATTGCGTGTCTTTCTGATTTCTCAGCAGCCCATAACAAAGCTTCGTTTCGTTCTTCATCTGGTCCAGAAATTCCGATGTACTCCGCGATACATTGAGTGGTTTCGCATTCTCCATTCACTTCGAATGCGCAAACAAGCGGGGTTTGGCCATCGTTGCTTACCGCGTAAACGTGAGCTTTACGGCTCAGCAGGAGTCGGACTATCACATCCGACTTTTGCATGCTTGCCAGGTGTAATGCAGTCTGTCCATCCTCATCCGCACAGTTGACATCGACCGAGGAACTTCTCAGAATGGTTTTAACTGTATCTTCATGGTTCCAACGACTTGCTTCCATGAGGGCGGTGGAACCTGATCCAGACTTGGCATTGACCTTCGCTCCGGCTTTGATCAAAAGCTCAACGCCTTCTGTGAACCCGTCTTCACTTGCTGAGAGAAGTGGTGTAAATCCTCCACTTTCGGGTATGTCTAAAATTTCTGCCAGCTTCTCCGATCTCAACTTAAGTAGCTCCTTCAGGGCTGAAATGTTCTGTTTATTGGTGGATGCATAGAGCGGCGTCCACCCTTCATGATCCTGACCCTTGTGATCTGCTCCTTCTTCTATCAACGCAGCGACGATGCCCTCATAGCCATGATAAGCGGCTATATGCAGTGCGCTGAAGCCATCGATGAATTCCTTGACATCGAGATCCAGATGTGCCTCAGATAGTAGGCGTTTTACCACGTTTTCATGACCGCGATAGGCAGCCATGAACAATGGAGACCACCCGTCTACATCCACAGCATTGATGTTGGCAGAGGGACTTTGCGCAAGCAACACCTTCACGACGTTGAGATGTCCAGTCCAGCAGGCTTCAAGAAGGGGGGTCTTTTCCTGAAATCCCTTTGCTTCTATGTCGGCTCCGTTCTCTAAGAGCTTCCTGACAATGTTTTTATTGCCTTGCCGACTGGCATAGTGTAAGGGTTGGCGCTCGAAATCATCATTCCAAGTGATTGAACATCGGACGTCTTTAGCCAGCAGTCTCGCGGTTGTCCTTTCAAAGCCTTTTATGGCGGCAATATGCAAAGGCGTTTGCCCATTGTCATCTGGGGAATTGATTTGCTCATCTGTTATTGTCTCAAGGAGGATGTCAAGTTCAGCCAGGTCGGTTTCATTGTCATCATCCAATCTCCAAAGTAACCGGTGTAAGCGATTCCCATTATCAACCTCAGAAATGGTCTGGTTTCCAGTAGAGGCGACAGTGTCCACGTCTTCGCCAGTTTTGACGGGTGTCGTCGGGGTTTCGAAGTGAGTCCGCGTCCCAGCATCGGGACTGCGAATCAAACTTGAGGCCATTTCCGACAGAACTCAAAATAGTTCAGAGGCTAAGAGCCAAGCGTCGAAACTCGAACTCCCCTACTTTTGGCCAGTTTAAAGAGAAACAATGAACGTTGACGGGAATGGATGTCATTTCATTGTCAGGACTGCGGTAATCAGACCCTTTTATCGTAGACTATGATAACTCACATTCGGTGACATAGTAGCCGTCAACAATTGGTCAGAAGTGGGAAGATTCGCGGTATTTTTCAGAAGCTGAACTGCAGTCAGCAAAAGACAGGGCTTCTGGTTCGGTACTGGTTTAATCCTTGCCAGAGCCTGATTTTGACAACCTTAAAACAGGATCATAAGACCAACCTGCATACGCCGCTTACTGGTTGAAAAGAGGATTGGCTCGGCATAGTCGTAGCGTCAATTTATTTGGCGTCAGTCTTTGCACCGGTCACTGCGCAGCTATGTCCGACTTCCGTAAATATAAAGGCCGCGCAAGATGCAACTCTGAGATGCAAGTGCTGCGACGCCAGTTCAGTCATCAAGCAAGTAAGCGAGATTGAAACATGACAGCCGCTTCAACGTAGAGCATGTGAACATCTCAAGACCCGAAGATATGGCCCAGGACAAACAAAATTGACTCTCATTAAAAGAAGAAGATTTACAACCCATAACAGTGACTGAGGTATCTGCGCTAATTCATTCAACATGATAACAATTGCCTAGAACGCCATTTTGACATAAAACTTCAGTAGCCAGCCGAGTGTCTTATAAAATGCTTCCCCAATCCTGCGCCGGGGGTATAGTAACCATGCCTCATCACCCATAGATCCCGCACGCATAAATGACGTTGAGGTCCAGTCCCAGGGCCAGACCAATGGAACAAGGAGTTAAAAATATCAGTCGCGAACGAAGGAAATGAAGGCCGTGTCAGGAAGCAGACTCATATATGGCGTAACCATTCATGCACCCAAAACAGTTACGATATTCTGTCAATTTCTCTTTGAAGAAGAATTGAACGGCTTCGGGCCTCACGTTTGGCATAGAGGAGGCCGCATACGTTGCAGAGAGTATGTGATCCAAATGGGCCTTCGCGCCACATGGGAGTGTCTTTGATGAAGCAGGATGTACAACAAGGAGCACGTTCATGCGACTTAGGTGACCTCTGTATGGTGTTAGTAAAAGAACCAACAAATGACAGTTGAGATTTGAGCCATACCGAATGCCGTCTTAGCCTATTGCGCCACGTGCGCGCTTCATAGGTATCCTTGAGGCTGGTCCTAGTAGACCGCGATCGAATGGACGCTGAAGCGGCTGGGGATCTAAGCGACGAAGTGCGAGATGCAACCTTGAGTTGCAAATGGGCCTCTCTGCTCTCCGGCTTAGCAGCTAAAGGGCTTGGAATAGCTGCTGTTTGAAACAAAGCAACTTCGCAAAGAGGTAGCCCGGTACGCTGAACATCCTGGACGCTTGGTCGGATCTAGAAAGAGTTTAGTCAGTGTCACTTGGTCGGCAACGGGTCAACAAAGACGCGCACGTCCGAGACTTGACTCACGTGGTGTCGAGGCGTTTTGCTCCGGACAAAAGAACAGCGTCGGGGCGGGAAAAGACTCGATTCCGGGAGATCAACAGGGCACGGACGAGCGCGATCTCTTCGACGCCGGCCGGCCAAAGCTGGTTTGGCCGATTTGGAGGGTCTGGGTTTCATGGTGGAACGGGCGGACATCAAGAGGGGAAAACAAACTGAGAAATCCGATCTGAAGTTTCAAGGGAGGAGATGGGGATCGAGCGTTTACTTAATACCCCTCTAAGGTTTACTGGAGCGTGATGGCAAGCCACTTGCCCCAGAAGACTCTTGCAGATCCCTGCGCTACGCTGTGCAGAGACCCTGAAATCAGGGTCCATCCGCGGATCCGGAGTAACCCTACCGAGTCATCTCATTTGACAGCAGCACCATGCATGCCACTGAGATTGGAAGAGCAAAACTGCGATACCGGGAAAAAGGAATCCGATATTGCTGAGCATCCAATTCATCCAATTCAGCTTTTCACTTTGCCCCAGACAGTGTTTTCTCAACGCTTCTGTAGAGGTTGCGCCCAGTTTGTCCTCCCTGCTTTACTTTGCTTTTTACTCTGAATTTAAGGCGAGCTGCGCCCGCTCAGGCATGTCCCTCACAGAACGGTGCTGGGACCTGATATGATATTCAAGCCATGCCCCAGTTCCTTGCATGGGGGTGTATGCTGTGTTCCTTCGGAGTGCCTCCGTACTGTCAGGCAGTTTAATTGGCAAGATTGCCTCCCAACTGTTTTCAATATTGCTGGGCAATCGTTTCCCTGAAGAGTTGCAACCTTGATTGCCGACGCGTAAGCCACAGTGCCCTGGCGCGTTACTCCTCATTTAACGACCCTTCCAGCCGAAGGTGTTTGGTGTGTTGTACAGTATAACTATGGTGATACTCTTTCGCCCCGCGCCCTGACAAAAGATCAAAACACCAGTTCTCACTGTGTAATCAACAAACAGCTCCCCCACTCCGCCTCGGCAGTTACATTGGAATACCTCCCGTCAGCCAATTGAGGGGTTGAGGTCAGCTGAGGCTATCCCTTATCGCCGCTTCTCTTCGCTCTCCGCACAAGTCAGCTAACCACTGAACCACTTGTCGGAGGATATCACGCATTCCAGATCAGATCAGCAATAAATGGTTCGCCAAGAAAGACAACGTGAGGGAAAAGTAACCTTTCCGATTCGCCTGACTGGATTGATCATGATTTTGACAGCGGGTTTGCAGTTCTACGGGAGATCTGCAGAAGACCCGGCGAACTAACGTCTGGATACAGTTGCTGGGGTCAAACAATCTTCCTACCCTGCACGATTCACAAAGACGGTAAATGCGAAAAGAATTCTGCTTTATTAAATCTATGCACTTATTCCAGTTGCTCCGATATATAAAGTGTTACCAATTCTCCATCCCCAATGCGCCCGAATTTTCTCTCATGATCGTGACGCTGAAACGCTGCAAATAAATAACCAACCTCTCTACGCCCAACCTTCATTAAGTGGTCCACGTCGTCAAGATGTAAACGACAAACTATCAGCAGAAGAGTCACCACCAAACTCCCTCTCCAACAAAAATGATCGCGCTTTTTCTTCCCTCTTTGCGTAGACCAATCCACAAACATTGCAGAGGGTACGACGCCCAAGCGGTCCGTCGCGCCATTTTGGTGTCTCTGTACGGTGGCAGAACGAACATGACTGAGTGTCTGATTCCAACTTGGGGGCTTTCTTCTTCTTGCTACAGGGACACGAAATCGTCGCCTGTCGTGAAGCTGACCTTCGTCCCGTGGAGTGGCGGTGATGTCGCGTGCTACGCCAGCCATTGGGGCTTTTATATCTTCTCTTGGCGCTCTTCTCAGGGTTTGCGTCTAGGCCCTCTGACTCCATACTACGTGCATAAGGGCAAGGCATAATCTCGAATTGCCGATTTGAAGCCCTGTAACTTTCGGGTCTAGAAGCGAGCGTGGGCGGAATCAATCCAGTCTGGAATAGCGGAACTTCGTGAAGCGGCCGGCCGAAACGCTCGGAATCTTCGAGATCGAGAATCTGATGTATCACGTGAGCAGATGCTTTCCAACGAGAACTTCATAAACCTACGTCTTGCTCAGTGGCAAGAGTCGTTACGCAGTTGGGAAGTTCACGCGAGGTAGCCATCGTAACCCTTTTTATTCCACCGCCCCGTGGTGGCCCAGAGGACGGTTCGCTGTGGTTTTCTCGATCGCTGGACCAAGCCACTTTCCTGGGCATCGCGAGCTTCTAATAAATCTGCTGAGATCATTCCCTGATCTGTACTGACGCAGATATGATGTAATCCCTACCCCATAGCTTCAGGAAGACCCCTGGCGGAGCATTTGCTTTAAATGGTTTAGTTGTGCACTTCTCCTGAGCGTTTTTTCGGAGCGAGATGTCGGTAAAGGTTTAGTGTTATGCACAGCATTTGTCGTTTTTCACTTTTCATGGTCGTAAACCGCCGTATGATGGTGCGATTCATGTATAATAACCATGGCTTCATAAAAGCTGTTTTATTATTTATCGAAAGGTTTACATATTTCACAAGATCATGAGAGAAATGTTGTGAAATTGCGACGAACGTGTTTCAGTTGTTGTTGACCCTGGACTTGAGGTATCCACCTACTACGGTCTATGCTTGCATGGATAGTTATGTACATACATACATGGCGAAACCAAGAGAAAAAAATTTATTGTTGCTTCCATTAACTGATTCTCTTTATTTCCATTGTCATCTCTCATATTTTGAAGCCCCAAGATCAGTCCCAGGTTGTTTTACGGGGGCTGGGGTAATTCAGCCTGGGTTGGTTTTGTGTGAGGCCAAGCTGGAGTAAATGCTCCGAGCCAATTGTCGGACAGCACAACCCTTGCTAGCCTGACCAGGCAACAACTCGGTTTCAAAATGGGCCCACAGACTCCATATCGCTAAGCTTTGATTGGCAGGTTGGTATCCAACGAGCCGTGATTCGCTTCTGAACGCAGCACTCAGATTAATCTGGTCCAGACTTTAACGTTTGTTAAGAGCATAAAAGGCGGGAATAGAAGAATATAGATTGGTCCCCTAGTCCCGTAGGTCAGAAGATAAATAACTTGCCTCAAGGGCGATTTCCAGCGATGTCCATACCGGTCGGAGCATGGAAGTTAGACGGATTGGCATGGATCAGTGGAGTAAAACGCCAAGTCACGCTGCCTTTGAAAGAAAAGTTGAGGTGGATTGATCGAATGACGATATCTCGTAGCTAGACAAGATAGAAAAATTGAGTTGTGACTTATAATTACAGTATAATACACTCTTAAACAGCCCTAAAACATCATTACGCTTTTTCATACTCGATTGCACTTTGCCAGACGCTCGGTCCTAAGTCATGAGCCTTGCTGCGAGGCCATGCAACTGAAACCAAGCGCAAGTGTGCTTCTTCCCAGGTTGTCAACCCAATAATCCTCTTCCCTGTCTCCACGTATCCGGTAAACGCTGCTTGAAGATCGTCCAACGTTGCATCGTGGCCATGTGTTTGATGTTTGGCGATGCTATACGCTCCCAAGAAAGCTCTCCAGAACCAGAAGTCTGACGACTCGTATAGCCCTAGCGTATCCATTGTTTGTTCAAGATCTCGTTTCAAAATGAAGAGGAACCTTCGAAATAGTCGCGAGTCGATGGGATCTCCACCATTCCAAAGCTCCAGGACGCAGTGCATGTACAAACTTGAGGCAGCGCACATGCCCGACCATGAGATACTATACTTGGAGGAATGCACCGACGAAAATATGTCATCGTCGAAAAGGGAAGAGAAATGTGAGCCGATGGTTGCACACAGTAATCGAGACTCGGAACCTTCGATCCACTCCCAGCTTGGGTCGCACTTGTAGCGATCTTCGCTCACTGTCTGATTTGCGGTGGTCACATGTTTCAAACAGTCTATCAACGGTGATGCGTCGATGTTATCGAATCGGGTTGATGAGGGAAGAGTCGCAAAAAAGAACGGCAACAACTTCATGGCGTTGAGGCGCATTTCGAGATGGCCTATGTTTTGCGTCTTCCAGAGGCGAATGAGCGATACGAATGTGGAGAAGTCCGCCGTGTAGTTTTGGCGAAACATACTCTTTAAAGAATCACTGCCCAATATTCTGGCTTTGAAGCCTTGATAGGCGTAGTATGTTCTGGTTGGTCAGTATTGAAAGATAAGACTGGACTTGGAGGAGACAAGAGACCTACAGTAAGAGATAGCGATTGGCAAGTTCTTCTTCAAGCCCTGATCTGTTACCAAACTCATCATCGAGGGGACTGAGAAGGTGGACGGCATTGATAAGGCCATTGATGTGAGCTTCACTGTCGGCGACTTTACCATATGAGGCCTTATGCTCATGGTCAGCAAAGTCTGTTTGTGAAAATGATGAATGAGACGAGCTATACTTCTATAAAGCAGAGTGTTGAGACATGTCGAATGAAGGTCATCAAGCCTGGCTGATGTATGTTCTGCAGCCAGCTGTTCAAGATACGTATCGTCGATATCTTATGAAACAAAAATGTTGCTTTATACGTCTCAAGATCACCGACAGTCCATGCATAGTGTTGGCCCGCCACTAAGAGGGTATCCCTGAGGGCATCTGGATGTTGAGCGACAGACGAGAAACTACGGAGGCAGGTGAGAATGGCCTAGCAGGGGAAGTCTAAGGTACGTACATTTTTCTCGAGGCTTTACTTAGTACCAAATCAGAGCTGTCGTGGCTGTGGTGGACTGAAATCATTAGTGGTGTTCATATAGAGTTATATTGCAAGGCTTGTGCGTACAGTAATGGAGCAGTTCTCTGGAACGCAGAGTCATGTCCAAGCCTAAGCAGTCAAAAGGTTCCACTGACTTCCCGAATAGAGAGTCAACAACTAGGGTAGCTGGAGGCGTATCTGGGTCTACAATCCAGGGTTGCTGTTCGCCTGGTAGAAAGATAGCGTTACGGTCACGGAGCGGAATACTAGGATCAGCAAACTCGCAAGTCCGTCTTGCATTGGTACATCGTGCACTACAATCGTTAGTCCCACCAATAACAGTTTAAGAACGCTTCTGTGCCGTATTTCCGACTACCTATGCAGTCGAAATTGGACAAGCAAAGTCCGACTTACCAGTTTGGTTTTGCGCCATCGCAACGCACGCGGCGCTTTCGACAAGTCAGACACCCGGTCTTGCTTCTAGTGTGGGGTCTGCGAGTCCTTGTAACGGTACTCGTACTCATGTCGCACGGTTTGAGCTTGTTTTGGGCAGATGTATGATCAACGATGGGCTGATGAGTTATGCTTTTGTGAGATAAGGGAGGAGTTTTGCTTCAAAGGAGAGGCGTTGACGAGGTTTGGGGGAAGCCACTCACGGGATTGATTCGTATCAGTGACGGGTTGAGCGATTTGCTTTTCGGGGTCTGGAATGTTTCCAGCTACTGCACTAACACCTTTGTGCTAAGAACGTACTTGAAAAGAGATAGATGACTAGCGCATAGACCAAATTTTAGTATCTCCACTATCAGCAACAAAGTAGCCATTGAGTGGTTGGTTGTAGATGGTTGCAACCTGTCAGCAACTAACCCTTTTCGAGGAGAATAAACGAGCTGAAACATCAAACCCCGCGATACATTCAAGCCACAATTTTTAAAAATAATTACCAGACCGACGACATACACCTTTTCCTCCCGTGATTCCATCTGCCGATCGGTTCTGAACTTTCATCATCCAATCAGACCTCGACACGATGACGAAGCCGAGCCTGATCTTCGTGCCGGGCGCATGGCATACTCCCGAATACTGGGGCAAGGTTATATCTGGCATGGAAGCCCAGGGGTTCAAGTGTATTCCCGTTACACTTCCGACGACGCAGTCAACAAGCACTTCAGTCAACTACTCAGACGACGTTAAGGCTGTTCGGGACGCCATCTCAGCAGAGACAGCTCAAGGCATCCACGTCGTCGTTGCTGTCCACGGCTATGGAGGTCCTGTGGGCTGCAGTGCCATAAAAGGCTTCACCCCAAAATCCGCCGACAATGCAGACGGAAAGACTGGTCAAGCAATCGGACTCTTCATGATCGGAACAGGCTTTGTGTGCACCGGAATGTCATTCATGGATGCTCTCGGTGGAAACCCCCCACCAACATGGAGCGCCGATTATGACAATAACCTCATGGTCAGGGAAGCCGACCCTATCGAAATGCTCTACCACGACCTTCCCGAAGAAGAGGCCAAATACTGGGTTGGAAAGCTCACCAAACAAGCTTTGACTGGGTGCACTGACGGATATGAGGAGAGTTATGAAGGATGGAGAGACGTGCCGGTTTGGCATCTTATGACAACAGAGGATAGGGCATTTCCGTTCGCGGCACAGAAGATGCTTGTTCGAGGAGCGGAAAAGGCTGGGGCTGTTTTGACGAGACGGACGATTGAGAGCAGTCACTCGCCCATGCTGAGTAAACCTGATGAGACGATTAGCATTATGCTTGAGGCAATTGAGGCCTTCACCGCATGAGTCGCTCAGACCTTGCATTCCGAGATATGTTAAGTTCACATTCGTGAACTAGGCTGGATCCTGAAGATTTCCCTCCTATAGACCGTAGCGATAGTCTTGATTTCAGTGCTTTGAATTGATTCAAGACTTCGAGACAATACTACCAAACCATTATACCTTTCTGACTTAGGACTCTCGGATACTAAAAACTTAGTCAACTTTCCACTGCGCATCAATACTTAGCTTCTTATTATTTTATCAACACTTTTAAGGATTTGAACGGCTTGTTCGATATCTATGTTCTGGATTTGATAAACAAAGGAGTTTTTGAGCCTTCGACATTGATAAAGAATTGTGGCAGAGATATTGTGTCCTTTTTTATCTTGTTCGCAGCCTAGTCTTGGTATTGTAACTTACATCTGCCATTGCTGAACATTGATAAAGAACATATCTGGAGACTTTGTCCTCTACTATTTGCTTCAAACCCCGAATCCATGCAGTTCAGCTTATAAAGTCTACCGCCTAATGGATCGGGCCATGTGAATCGGTTTGAACAAAGGTCAATCAGGGAGAACAGTAATCAACAGTCTCATAATGTCTATAAATGGCTGGCTCGTCCAACCATTTGGAACTATTATACCAACTTCTGTCACCAAATATCTCATCCGGATATACCGCAAGTTTATTCAATCAATCAATCAGCTATTGTCACCATCATCATGGCAGACACCAATCAACCCAACACCAAGTTCCCTATGCCCAAGCTCGATGACCCGCACTCTTTTCATTTCTTCCCTCAACTACCCACAGAGCCCAGGTTTCTAATATAGAATGAAACTCTCGAGGAACGCCTCATAAATGTCAAGGTTCACGCCTATTCATACGAAAGCCCCCTCTTGGTTTCGTGGACGAGTTCATCTCGCTTTTGATGTACTTCGAATCTATGAAGTCTCTGTATATGTATCTTGACCCTAGGTATTGACCTGAGGTTCACAACGGTGTCAGGATCGAGAATATTCATGAGTATCCGCCCTTTGGAAAGGGTGACAAGGATATCTTACCTGCACTAGCATCCGAGACCCTACGGATCATCAACAACAAGTATAAAATGTTCCAGCAAGGGTCTTTCGTCGAGTGTGGGCAACACTGGACACCAAACCGGAAACAAATTGAGGGAATAGGGTGTTGGTCCGTCAGCCCTGGCTGGCTGAGAAAGAAAATGGCAGCGACGACGTAGCGCTAAAAAGATGAAACAAGGTTGGATGGACAAGGACCAAATTACTCCAGTGTACTTGTATGCAGCTTATCAGATTCGGTAGGGTTGAGTATACTGGCATGCTTCTGTTTAGACGACGTAGGCTTGTAGGCCTTACAGAATTGTAAAACCAACCTAACCTTATATATAACTTTAGGCATTCCTTGAGAGGTATTAGCCCTATAAGACTTACACCACTTAAAGAGGTGAACTTGGTTATTCACAGTACTTCAGGACTGATATCAGTGACTGTAATACCAGGTGCCATGTTCTTTGACTGCCCTGGATATAACATGATGCAGTGTTTATTACGAACCTCAAATTCATGTGACCTTGCTGATTCCACTGCTAGATCGAGCCGTGTGGAACCTCAGTTCGAACAACGGTGAATTTGGCATTGGTTGCAGTGTCTACGAATCAAGGCCTGTTCTAAACATTTGGAACTTATTCCTTTAGCCCCTTTCGCACCTACCCTCGTCAAAATATTATTCGATCAGGCAATCTCTGTCGCCATCAAGATGACGGACATCGACGCGCTCTGCACTAAGCTCGTTGCTCTTAAGCTTGGGGACATCGATCAACTCTGCACTAAACTCGCTGCGCTGAAGCTCGAGGACGACTCGCCTTCTTTTCATGGTTTCCCTCGACTCCCCCCAGAACTTCGACTTCAGATATGGAAGGACGCCCTCGGCCAAATGGAGATTAGAGTCAAGTTTCATCCGTTTTCTTCCTCACTGGTACCTGAGCCGACCCCTGTAGCTGGCCAGCCTCTGCGCCACAAGTGCTCCGTACCATTCTGTTTCAGTCAATCAAACTGTTTCGAGAACGGGTATTTTGGGGTCAACGCCGATAGCTTTCTTCAAGACCTAGCCACTCCCGAGCATGTTTGCAATATCAGCATGGTATGTCGTGAGTCTCGAGCCCTTGCTCTCGATCGATATCCTGAAACCCTACCAATCTATCTCGTACAGCCTGGATTGATGAGGGGGGGGCCTCCCGAGAACCCTGAGTCGGCGTGTGCGCTATCATCCCAGAAAGGATCCCTTGATCATAACATACGACGTGGAGGAAAAAGAAGGAGAGGAAGAAGATATGAGCCACTGAACTAGCTTTAGGCAGAAGTTTGATAAAGGATATTATTGATTGAATCAGTGCTCTATTTATACCTATCAGCTAGATCAGAACAACATATGATTCAGGGTATATTCTATTCTGCTCCTATAATACAGTCTCATATACTAATAGTGTATTATAACTAACTTAGTCTATAACAATTTACATTTCCGTCTGAAAGACCACCTCGTCGTTCCTCTCTATGTTGTGGCAGTCACATGCTTCTATTTATAGATAGTCGAAAATTACGCTTATCTGCCTTACCGTGATCTGATCATCCTTATCGCCCCATAATTGACCGATGACAGCAATTTCTTTCCGCGCCATCCATCAGCCTTCTAACATCAAGTCTCTTAACTATACAACCACTTCAACATTAAAGCATTATTACAGACAAAAAGATCAAAACCAAGTACTAGAAATAATCACATGATGAGTCTCATAACTTCGGGCTGCTGCCTAGAATTGTTGCCTGAGGATTCTGGAGTAAAGAATTTGTTTGAAAAGGCGTCCCCTACCACTGACTTCCTCGATGAACTCATCCAGCTAAACAATATACACCAACGAAAATATCATAGATCTTTTTGTTTCAGTCATGACTTCATATCCTAACTCTCTAGTATCTCATTGTCCAAGATGGAGCCCCAGATCGATCATGGTGTGCGCTTTTTACGTGAATCCTTGGAAGGTTTCGAAGAGGATCTCCAAGACATAGCAACCGATAAAATGAAGCAAGAGCTCCTCACGTCTCTCCAGAGTTTCACCTTCTATGCCATAAAAAGACCTCCTACGAGGCCCGCTGCTGAACTCCAGACAGCACAGCGAGGCCTCGATGTGCTGTGGCAAAAGTTCCTCAGAACCAGCGCGGTTGTCGACAGCGATAGCTTGTTCCAGGATCGCCTTGTCTTATTTCTCTTGTGGGCCAAGCAGTTCGACTGCCTCAGCAAGGACCTATACAACGGCCAAAACCCTACGAAAGATTGGGAATCGTATGGTTTCGCAGAGAGCTTGCAGATGTTTTGGGAGCAGCTGGTGAGCAATGGTACGGAAGCTGAGCTTCGTAGCCTCGCTACCTTCTCTGCTAAAGTCTCATCAGCTGGCGTTTTCCAGGATAAGATAATCTCAACGGGTTTTTGGTTCATGCGCGAAGCTCTTGAGACCAGCGACGAGAGAGCAACTCGGCTTCTTCCAGGGGCTGTCATCTGGATGGAACACTGGAGCCACGTTCTGCTCAGATATTGCGTACTAGGAAAGGCATCTCAGCAATCAGAACAATCCTCACTGAGCCTTGGAAAACTGGCCCAAGATTCAGGTATCGATCAAGCTGGTTGCAGCATTGAGCGATGGCTGTTCTGGAGACGCCGCTTCCAGAGGCTTAGTCACGATGCTGACCCTTCCATTGTCAAGGAGGCTAAGAAGGGGTTTATGGCTATGATAAACTACGGAAGAGACCTCGATTACAAGGTTCCGGGAGAAGAAACTTTTACCAAGAAACTTCAGGCGACAATGTGGGCTGAACTTGTCAAAAGTGGAAAGGTGAGTTTGGATGGAGATGAAATTGATATCCATCCAGATTGGGTAGATCAAGAGGAGTGACTATCGAGAGATAGGTTCCAGAAGTAGGAACAAACATTAAACATGAGCTCATAAAACCCGCTCGCAAAAACATTATCAAAAATACCTCGGCTATGAAAACAAAACCCCTGCCATATCCTGATCCTCACACTCATAGCCTGCTCAACGGATAATCCGTATCCTTCCCAATAGCAGATTCGATATCATCGCTACAAAACTTCTGCAGTGGTACAAATTCTTCCCCTGGAGCATCTGTGAAAACTCCTCCGTACTCATCAAAATCAGGTCTCTTCGGATACTGTCGAGCAGCGATCCAATAACGGCCATCGATAGGCTCCAGACTGATGGGTTTATGGTGCTGAATTGCTTTGACAGCGACGCGAAGAAGCGGCCGTATCAGAGGATAGAACCATGTATCGTGGAACGTATCGACAAAACCTGCCTTGTCGCATGTGTTGTGATAAAATGCAAATATTATTCGTGTGCCAATATTTTTACCGAGTCGGAGGCTGCGAATCCAGTTGTGTCCACTCATTGCAGGTCGGTCCTCTGCAGGGAGTGAGTGATACACTCTATGAAGGGTCTGGTATATCTCTGAGGGCATTTGGATCGTGTATGGTCGAAATCTTGATCCCTCGTCTAGTGCATCATGACTCATTGTCGCTTTCAGATCAAAGCTGTCGTATTGAAGCTTATGGATGAACCTAGTGGT
This sequence comes from Fusarium concolor, assembly GCA_013184415.1. NCBI lineage: Eukaryota > Fungi > Ascomycota > Sordariomycetes > Hypocreales > Nectriaceae > Fusarium > Fusarium concolor. Next base: position 85,760 of record JABCJY010000101.1, read on the forward strand.
GTCAGCCTGAGAACAGTTAGCTAGCAATTATAACAAACTAACCTGTAATTGTGGCATTCTGTTTGGGTAAAAGCAGAGTCAAAGTCCACGGTAACGTGATCGTCACATCGTCTTTACCGGCCTTCGGCTTGGGCAAACTCCGTCCAGCAACATCGCCAGGAAATTCGCCCCCGTTCATATCGCTCATTCTCTGATATTCTTGACGTGCATACAAGGTTGCGATATAAAACTGATCCGAGTCCCGGAAGAGAAAGTTCTGGTCCCAGTCATCTTCGATAAGCGATATCGCAGCATCGATGAACTTGCAAAGGTCTCCGAGAGGGCCCATAACCGTCCCTGAGTTCAAAAAGCGCGAGTCACTGTATTGCAGATCTCCTGTGTCTGTCTTGAGCCCCCATTTCAATCGAGATTGCGTTGAAAAAGGAACCAGCCAGCATCTTGGGTCGGTATCGCTCTCTGGCCAACATCCTTTGTCAGTTCCCCATAGAAGAGTTTGTTTAACACCAGTTCGATGTAGTTCGCTAACTGTGATACCGCGTTGATCAGCCAGCCTTTGATCAGCCTCGGCCATGAGTGTAAAGTATCGCTGGATCATTGCTTCCGCTGGCAGTTGAGCCATGACATCGAATCCATCAACAATAATGACCAGATCATGAACATCCCCTTCAGAGTCATGTAAATAATCTCTGATGGCGCGCAGCTTCGCAATATGTGCCTTTTGAGCGTCCAGAAAGGACTCTCCCCTGTAGCCCAAGATTGTTGGTATCGAGTAGCGGTTGGCGAGGGCTGAAGCCACGACGGCGCACACTTGACGGTTCGCGACGTTGGCGGGGACAAGGTAGTGAAGTCGGGAGATTCTATGAGAAGAACCGAATAAATGTGAAGGATTTGTCGCATTTTTTATGTCCTGTATACAAAAGCCGGTTAGCTCTCCTGTCTGAACTGGTCAAAGTGAAACACACCAAGTTTCTGCAATTGAAGATGAGAAATACCATGACCATTGCGATAAGGAAGATACGGCCGCGATTTTTCTGATGTGGATGTCGCTGGAATTGACTTCCTGGTGCGAGGATTCTCACCGTCTCCCACGAGTTGGTCCGGTGATGGAACGAAGCATCACGATAGCTGCGATTGAATAGCTTCATTTTGAATGCTGCAGCTGAGAATTGAACTTCGAGGACAGATAGAAGGAGGTTTGGTCCTACGTTGGATTATATTAAGACTTAAGGGGTCATCTTGGCGACAGAAATTGCTGAGAGACATGCACTTTCCAACCGCATGGTAGCATGGTCTGCTGGATGCGAAATTGTTGGTCGTTTGGAATTCGACCCTTGCGTTGGCGCCGTAAAATGGCTGGTTGGTACAAACACAACATGTGAGACAAGTTGATCCCGTTTGGATGGCAGCCGAGGCGTAACATCTTACAGGTTTCTGGGACTGTTGCACAGTTTCGCGCCACTCGGTGATACTGAATGAACAAAGGGGCCCTTGGCACACGTTTATCAAAAAGTAAGGTCGAACAAGTCTTCATTTTTGTGAGTTCAAATCGTTTAATCTTCATGCCATCATGTGCCATAACAAGAGGTTCTCCCTTGTTGTGGCCTTTCCTAACGAATCATGATTCAAGGCTTGAGACATAATAAATTAAACTATTACCGAAGTTTTCGCCTGTCTCATGATTTGACTGGGCAATCCCTCAGCTGTTGCCAAGTCCGTGCAGTTGCGGAGAGTTTGGTCAGCAGTGAACAAGTTTTGTGTTACGAGCAGAGGTTTAGACCAGGCTACCAGCAATCACATTTACCGTACGCTTTATGACAGCTCTACTGATTTCGTCGCCTTAGTTTTTGTTAGAGCGGGACTGTTTTCACCAAAACAAAGCTTCAATAGCGTCATTGGTCTAGGGGTTAGGATTCAACTCTTCCATTGAGAAAAGTTGAGGCTCGGATTCGAATTCCGGATGACGTATGCTCTTTGGCAATTTTTTCTTTCATAGCCATTCTTTCGACACTAAAATCCAAACGATGCAAGATTCTAGGGCCACTGTACAAAAAGAGTTCAAGGGATTGGAGGAAGTATACATTAGTTGCTATTCATTAAGGCTCAAGAGATGCATTTCCAGTCTGCGAGGGTCGACACCATTGTATGTGATTCTACCAAAGTTCAACTGATAACTACCTACCGAGTATCACTGTTTCTGGAACTTCTTAGTTCCACTACGATGTGTCCCAGCTTCATGTCTGAGAAAGAAGGTACGTTTGGTTTGACAACGGCTCAAAATATGGATGCCTGAGAGCTTCAGCAGCTGTGAGGCGTTCCTAGAGATGCACATCAGCATACTATACCATTAAGACTCAACAAATCATCTTTACCTTTGGGTCAAATCGCAGAATTTGATCGATAAGACTCAACGCATCATCGGACACAAGACGCTCATTGTCCGGCCTAATGAAATCTGTCCAGGGCTTTCTAGGGTGTTGACCTATCTCTAACTGGTCATCTAACTCGATGTCATCGTATTCGTTCACGAAGCGATACAGTTTGTCTGTTCCGAGAACCCGAGCAATACAATTCAGTTGATCGCTAATACAAGTGCCATGAAAGAAAGGTTCCTTTCGAAAGATCATGGATGCGAGTATGGCACCAAAATACCATATGTCGATGCTATAGTCGTATCTCTCATAGCTGAGAAGTAACTCTGGTGGTTTGAATAGACCTACGCAAACGTTCATGTCGACTCCGGGTTGGTAAAACTTTGCGGAACTCCAGCCAATTAATCGAAGCTATGAAAGGTTGAGTAATGTCCTCTCCCATGACTCAGGTCTGGTACCTTTTTGCTTTCGGGGTCGAAGATCACGTTGTGAGGTCTTAAATCGCGGTGGATAACGCCTTGACTATGAGTCCAGTCTAAGGCTCTGAGGAGCTCGTGAGTGTAATATCGAACCTCCATATCTTGAAATCGAGGCCACAAAGATCGGAAATCCTGCATATTTATATACTCGAGAACAATGCCGACATTGGTTCCCTAAATTCCCAGGTGGTTAATTTTGGTTCAAGCAGGAGCTTTTGGGGGGATACAAACATCACTGCCTTGAACCGCATCAATAATTTCGATAATGTTCGGACCCCCTTTCAGATGCTGCAGAATCTCGATCTCGCGACTTATCCTATTTCGGCTGTCTTGCTTGAATATCTTCAATGCATAAACGCGCCCATTTGGATCACGACACTCGAAAACAATGCCATGTCTTCCTCGCCCTACACGCGAGCGGTGTAAGTGATAGTAGGGAACATATTCATAGCTCCAATCTTACCTAATCGTTTAGGAGGCGACGTCATGTCGTAGAACTGCTGTTGTTCTGCAAGGCCTGTCTCAGTAGCTGGTCCTTCCCTATTGGCGCCTGGGACTTACCATCTGGTCGGATTGGCGCCATTTTCGTGTTCCGGCTCTATTGTGGAGATGTGGATCTCATAAACACGGCGTCGCAATAACAACTTCATTCAGGATAAAGCAGGAAGAGAATCAGTCGTTGAAGGGGAAAATCCCTCATTGGCGACTGGTCTGACATGCATGCTTATTCAGCTATCTGCCTGCAGCATGCGCACCATTGAATCCAAACGAGGGCGAAAAATTGCATTTTAAGACCAATATCCTATTTATAATAAGTTTCTATTAACTATATGGAATCTTGGTAGTTTGTCATGTCTTTTTTTCGTGCATTTCTTCACGGCACTACCGCCTTGGCGGACTTGATGAACTGCCTCAATAGGAAGGAGCCGATGCATGGGTCTTAATCTACATCTCTAGGTCTTAATATTTGAACCACTCGTATTCATGTCAAAAATTTCTTGTTCCCTGTGTTTGTCTTTATGTCGGATCACTCAAAGCCTCCTTCACAACGTCCGAGACCACTATTAGTGGGTTTTATCGGGTCAGGGTAGCATTTGCCATAAACTGCCCGCAGATCAAAGTTGCAATAGGGTTTTAGCTATATTTAGTGATACAAAGTCGAGCAACACTCAAACATTCTATCTTTATACCCTAACATGGAGTAATAAATTGTCAATCAGTTCATGGCCCCTACCCTAAATGCGGACTGTTATTTTGCTTTATTCCTACAGCCCGAATAGTTTAAATACGTAGTACAGAGAATTAATGATCCGCATTATTAACTATGCTTAATATTACCTTTGATCTACAATAGCACAAGCACAATTGGTGCTGTGGCACCAAACATTAAATGGCCAATTAAAACTGCCATGTGGTACAAATATCTATCTTAGACCAGGCATTTTTCAGCCCCACGACCAGAACAAGGTCTAATTTTGAGCCGATGATGACATGTGAGAAGTGACACGGCAACTCACGCGCGAAGCATTCTCGTTTTGGACATGGCTTGTGATCTGCGCACCCTAGTTAGGGCGCTAAACGCCCAAGTGTCGCCACTGAAACGAGTCTAACGTACCGCAAGGCATAATTTTTGATGAGCTGAAAACATTCATGCAGGGGCTTGATCCTTAATTATGCGCTGTTCAATCGTTGACAACCTCAAGCATCCATGAAATACTACGTAGTAAGTGAGCCGAGAGAGTTAGGCAAACCGCAGCGAGGGTAAAGTTTAAAGACAATGCTAATTGAAGTGCTGTCAGCCTTGGTGGAAATGAGTCAGATTTTCGGCACCTGTCGGCTTGAATACGGAAATCTGGGGCACCCATTTGGGGTTGGACCGAGAACAGTCTGGGCTGCTTGGCGTTTTGTTTGCTGTTTGGTGCTTCGTGAAGCATTCAGCCTGGCGCCAGGGCGCCGGCAAATAATAAATAGCCCAAACGTTAACTGCAATAGGAAGCCCCTTAATATAGCCTGTACCGCCACGTCCCAAGACAATCTTAAATAGAATCCTTAAATCCTGCTGTTGGTCGCGATTTCTGTTTGTTTGGGTATACCCTCAACTTCTCCGTTCATCAATTACCAACACCACTTCCAACCAACACTAGACCTCTCCGTCTTCAATCACAATGCGTTCTGCTATGATCCTCACTGTCGGCGCGACCGTCGTCGCTGCCTCCCACCCTGCCCTCGAGAACCTCAACAAGCGCGACGCAAAGGAGTGCGCTTCCGTCGGCAGCTCCATCCTCCCCCAAATCACCGACTTCCCTAAGCCTGACAAGGCCCTGCAGAGTTTCCTCGCCACTCAGACCGCTGCGATGACCGTGACCGACCAGTGTGTCATCCCCGAGGTTACTGGATCTATGTCCGAGGAGTACTCCTCCTACGCCTCCAAGCTCAGCTCCTATCTCGTCGATGTGAAGGACAATCTCTCCAAGTTCGCGGAGGCCTGCAGCGACGTCCCTGAGGTCAGCTCTATCATTAAGGACCTCAAGGAGACTGCCACTATCTGTGACAAGGTCACCTGGGCCAAGCAGACTGGCTCTTCTTCTTCCGACTCCAAGTCTGATGATAAGAAGGATGGTGGTAACGCCGCTGGCACCAACTCCATCAAGGCCGGCATCGTCCTTGCTGTCGCTGGTCTTGCCGGTGTCATGATGCTGTAAGCAGCTTCATTCGAAGGAAGAACAGAAATGAAGAAGTATACCCGTGGGTGACGGCGTCCTGGCTTTTCGATTCATTTGGCCTGGTGTATTGGTCTTTAGTTTTACACAAACACCCTCAATAATAACATTATGGCTTTTAGCCTTTCTGCAGCCGTCTTGACTCTCCCAAACCTGTGCAATTAAAAGCTAGTTATGTGATGCAATCATCCTAGTCGACCTCCCTCTGGGCCGCTAAGCTTTATCGTGGTCATGGTTGGAGTGAATTCGATCACTTGCAATGCCCATCTACAGCGTAGATCGTCCTGGTCCTTGCAGCAGATCCATTTGAACGAACTCAATTGCTTAGCGGGGGATTAGGGTAAAACCTCTGGTGGGCCCGGGTGCATAGCCGCGATCAGACCTCAGCTGGCTAATGGTGCCCCAACTGAAACACCGATATTAATCGATCCCCTAATTTTCGGATTCAGGCTGTCATGCCCTCAGATATGTCGTAAATTGTCAAATGGCAATGCCAGCAAGTTATCGATTAGATCACCACCTAGCCCCTCACCCCCAAACCATATTAATGGATCTGAGCCTGGGTCATTCCCAATGTCGATCTCTGATGACGGAGAAGATATTGAGGCAGTAGTATTTGAGGGAGAGCATCTATTTGAGTCGCTCCAGATTGCTCGGCAAACCGTCTCTGTTTGTGCATGTTGTAGTAAAGGTGGAGATGCATCATTAATCGGCAATGGGTGCTTTTCTAGCACTTGTCATGTTAGTCAATGAGAGTTATGAGCAGACAGTGAATATGGCTTACTTGTAAAACCTTCATCTTCAGCCTTGTAATCTGATAATGAGGAATGAAAATTTGGAGAGTATGAATCTGAAGTTAGGACGCCGGGTATGGTCTGATAGAGGCTTGCATCGATATTCTGTATGGGCTCCTGATTGACTTTTTCCTTTTTACTAGACAGGTTAATACAAAAATGAGTTCCAGATCAAAAGAATAACTTACGGTGACCGACGAGGGCCTATCACGACGCATTCGCACGTACTCCATGCACAATTACTGCATGGAGATTTCTGTGTAACATCGCATCGTACTTTTCGAGCTCTGCATGAGAGACAGGCTCTACGGGCTCTGCGCTTTCGACCTCTTGGGGCATCGTGTGAACCGCTCGGCATGTTGGTAATGAATCAATTTCTAATTGAATCAAAAAGTAAAAAATATTATTAGTTGTCGGATGCCTCATAACAAGAATCCTTCATATAGAACCCTAAACTTCTGTCGATCTGTTTGCGGCGGCTATCGGATCGGACCTCACGGCTTTATATAACCGTGCTTAGCCGCGCCGCCCGCGTCCCCGCATAACGCACCTCGGAGACATCCTTATCCCATCCTGCATCTCCCTTATCGAATCAGCAAACCCAACAGCCCATATTAGGTAGTCATCATAATGTCAGAAAATTCCCACGACGATTCAGACGGCCCTGAGAGTCGCCGTAAAAGAATTCGCCAAGCCTGTCTCAATTGCAGAAAGAAAAAGGTCAGATGTACTGGAGAAAAGCCCATCTGTCAATTTTGTAATCGACTGGGTCAACCTTGTGTTTACGCGGAGGATGGAAGGAGTCTTAGGAGAACAAACATCGTTGTTCATCCTGGGCAGGGGGAGGTGCCTGAGGCTATCATGGTACACACTCTGCCAAGCATTACTGATCATAGTTACTGACTGTCAACAAGGATAACATCACGGCAAGGTTCGCCTCCTTAGAAGACCAGATTTCGACGTTACAGGCCACAGTGGAAAGGCAAGATACAAAAGTGTATTGTTATTTGCTATAGACTCCCTCTAACAGAGTAATAGGTTGCTGCCGCTCGTTACAAGTCAACAACCGCTATCCAACAAACGCACTCATCACCAAGCCAACACCTCCAGCCCAGCTCTTCTCCAAACTCCATTAACGATACAGTCTCACACCTCTGAGCGGCCTCAATTAAATTCACTTCTATTTGCCGCCGATGTATACTTCCGGTTCTGCCATAGCCAACCTTACTCTCTCTTCCACGAACCAACTTTTCGTCAGCGCCTAACCGACGACACGTTACCAACTCATCTACTATGGGCGTTTCTATCAGCAGCAAGACGATATTCAAGCCTTCCAGTCACCCAGATAAACTGTGCCGACGATGCGTCAACTTATGCTGCCAAAGCTTGGGAAAGTATAGATCTGCCCTGGACTGGTTCTGCTCCTCCTGAGAAGATCCTCAACGTTATCCAAACTATCATATTGATAGTCAGCACCGAGGTTCCTGGTTAGTTTCATTATATAATTCCATGTTCCTAGTGGCACAGTTCCTAATGTTTCTTCATCCAGCTGGCCTTTGCAGTCAAGCCCATATGAAACTTGGCTTTGCCATCCGCCTTGCCCAGAACAACAAGCTCCATTTAGAACCTGACCCGGCACTCCCCACAGCCGAGCGCGAAGAACTAAAACGGACCTTCTGGTCACTATACTTACAAGACAAACTGATAAGTCTTTCCCGGGGTCGCTTCTCCGGTATAAGAGACGAAGAGTGCAAGGTCTCCCTGCCATGTTCTGAAGACGCATTCAAAGAGGGCCGGGAAGAAAAGACACCTTTGCTGGAGGACCTGACAGGCGACTGTGTTGAACAAGACGTCGTTGAGAGCTGTTGCCCACTTGCACTCATTAACGTCATGGCATCGATTTTGGGTCGTGTCTCGAATTATGTGCTACATGATACGCCCCAAATGGGGCTACCGTGGTCCTCAACTGCTCCCTACGCAACCTTGACCTCGGCTTTGCTTCAAGCCGAGCTTTGCTTTGGAATGAACGAGGATCCGATGGAAAACCTTAAACAACGCTGTACGGTTGATGGTGTTGTCGATCAGCTCCTAGCAGGCTCTTTCATCTTCGCCAAGGCCCTTTTCCATCTTTCTCACTGCCTGCTGCACCACCCCTTTCTCATCCAACAGCGCCTCCAGTCAAGCAAGCAGAAAGCCCCGCCGATCTTCATGAAAACAGCCTGGGAGAAATGCAGAACGCATGCCAAGAGCATCACCGACCTGCTGAATATAAAGAATCAGAATGTTCTTACACTAACTTCGATATATGGATATTGTATCATGGTTGCTGGCACGATCCATGCTTTATCAACGAACGATGAAAGAGATCACATTCGACAAGAGAGCCAGAAACACTACCAGGCTGCGATGGAATCGCTGCAGGATCTATCGTGCTACTGGAACCATGCTGCTCTGATGGTAAGTTCATATTATCGTCTAGTTATCAACAAAATCTGACTGAAGCTCTTACAGGTTAAACGGTTGGAAAGGTTCCATAGTCAGTGCGAGACCCGTGGCCAGGAACTTTCACCCTCAAACGTCGAGCGAACCCCTGGAGATGTCAAGGCTCTCTGGCAGAGTGTCGATTATACATCTCTTTCAACCCCGACAAGACCAGGAAGCCCTACAGGCCAACCGATGTGTGAAACAGACTGGTCACTTTCAGCAGATATGTTTGACTTCAGCGGCTTTGGAGGGTTTGCAGAAGGTGTTGATGTCTTCAGTATATCCTTTGTCGATGGTGATATGACACTTGGGGATGAAATCCCTCATGAAGTTCAAAATTAGTGATAGGAGAGTTAGGATTTTGCAGTGGCTGAGGAGAGTGAATTGGGTATTTAGGAAGCTTTTTGCCTTTTTTTCAAGGTCTCTATCAATTAGTCAAGTAACTAGCTTGTAGCAGTTGCTGGTGTTGAGAGCAAGACGCCCCAACCATCAGTCACTACCAAAAGCAATGCCATTCTTCTTCCGCATATCTTCCATAACTGCCAGAACACTACGACTGAGTGCCCTCAAATCTCCTTCAGCCTGTCTATCATTTTCTTTGATAATGCGCCCAAGCTCTTTCGCCTCCCAAGTCAAGTTCAACATCCCCGTATACTCAGGGTTCGTATCGCCCAACTGCTCAGATTCTTTGGATCCACGAGGTATGAACTCCATAGTGCAAATGTCTGTAACATTCGAAGCTTGACCTCCAAAGATTTTGATGGTTCCCTTCTCGCAGTAGATCTCGGTTGGTGCATATGAGGTATAAAGTTTGCTTGTGCGAGCCTCCAGTGTGAAAGCCTGGTTGTGCTTCGAAGACTCAGCCGTGTATTGGAAAACGATCAGACCACCACCATCGACACCTATTGGGATAATAACAGGGAAGTATGTCTGGGATGTCGGTGTTCCGAAGAGTCGGATGGCAAATGTGACGGGATAGCAGCCCATATCCCACAGACAGCCGCCACTAAACTTTGGCGAAGCGACGTTCGGGACGTTGGTTTCGGTGATGTCCCCAAATCTCGACGAATACACTGCCATTGATAGACTGGCGCCGTAGATCTTGCCAAACTTCTCCGTCCTGGTCTTCTCATCGTCAAAGAGTCTTTGAAGTGTTTTAAAGTTGGGTTCTTGAATGTGCCGATAGGCCTCCAGGATGAAAAGACCCTTTGAGTCTGCGAGCTCGTAAAGAGCTTCAAGTTCCTTCATGTTGGAAGCGAAAGGCTTCTCCATGATGACATGTTTCCCAGCGTTCAAGGCTTTGACGCCTTGTTCATAATGCAGCGAGTTTGGTGATGCGATGTACACAACATCGATGTTCGGGCCATCTGAAAGCATCGTGTCCAAATTGTCATATGCCTTCACTGAAGAGGCATCCTTGACTGAAGGTGTCTCCGAGATGAACTTATTTGCTGTGTCGAGGCTTCTGGAGAACACAGCTGTGAGCTGAAATAATTTGCTTTCATGGCATGACTGCACGAAAGAGTTGGTGATCCAGTTCGTTCCCACGACAGCGAGGCCAAGAGGAGAAGACATGTAGGCGGTTATGCAAGGAAGTTCTGGAGAATTATGAAATTATCTACTGAGAGACTGAACAATAGAGGATGAGACAGTGTCTTCTTTATAGTCTTGGTTTTTTGGATGAAGAGGGTGAAGAAGGTTGGCTACGTCATCGGCGAGAAGCCCGTAAGATGCACAGCAATTGGGGTTCTGTCTCAATTTGGTAATACTCGGCGAGTCTTGTGAAATGTAATAAGTCAGATTTCTCGGAAACATGCATTAGTGGAATGCTAAGGGCTCATTGACTCTCCCTCCGATGTCATTCAGAATTTGAGGCAGAGGAGTGCCTTGAATTGACATAACAAAATCCGACCGAACAATTTAGGCACTAAAAATAAACATTTTTTTATCAAAAGCATGTGGATAATGCCGACGCGTTGTCAATTGGCTGATCGACAAAGCCTCTCGAAATGCCGTGACCGGGGTTGTCTAAGAGCCCGAGATGCCGAGCTGTCACGTCACGGCAATATCAAGGGACTCGCAATTCCCAAACTTCAATCATAACACAACACATGATATTGAAGAGAATTGTCTGCATTTTTTGCTATAGAAGTCTTCGCATCTCGAGTCAGGAATGTCACCAATGATGAATACAGGCTCTTCCGACGTTCAGCAACTCCAAGACTCACCTTACCATTCCGACGCCTCCGCGCCGCAGAAACCTCAACGAGTCTTGGCATGTAATCACTGTCAGCATCGTAAGGTAAAATGTAATCGCATATTTCCCTGCAACAACTGCCTAAAGGTCTGTTTTCCCCAATAATGTCATTTATACTATGCTGACACAGATAGGCCAATATAGTCTGTGTCCCAGCAACGCCTGCGCCGCCGCGCAAGCGAAGAGCGCCCAATGCTTTATTGCAGGAACGGATTAAAAACCTTGAGGCTCTGCTAGAGCAGTACACCTCTCAAGAATCACCCAAACAAGATCTGTCGGAAGTATCGGCCAAATCATCTCCTGCTACGCCGCATTACAATGGATGCGGCGCTCAGACCCCAACTGGCCCTGGCAAGCTGGTTGTTCGTAATGGCGGATACAAATTCCTCGATAGTTATGTCTGGGGAAAGATATATGACAATGTCAGTTTCCTGATACTCCATTCACTAGCAAAGGGCTTCCCAACTAACTACAATATCTACAGCTTCAAGAGATGCGACATATTCTCGATGAAGATAGCTCCGAGGATGAAATCTGCAACACAATTGATTCGCCAGCTCCCCACGAAGACGTGGATCTGCTTCTGGCAAAAACATCATCTTTGAGTCTCAAAGATGATGCTCCATTGCCTTTCCAGGTCCTTCGTTTGTGGCAAGTCTTTCTTGACAGGGTTCATCCTTTGACGAAGATGATCCACGCTCCCACTACAGAGCATTTGATCATCAGTGCAATGACCGGCTATTCTCAAGTATCACACAAGAATATGGCACTTCTATATTCTATATATCTTGCCTCTGTTGTTTGCTTCTCGGAATCGGAATCAATGTCAATGCTGGGCTTGCGCAAGGATGAAGCTATCCAGAAGTTTACCATGGGCCTCAAGACTGCACTCAACACAGTCAACTTTCTCAGAAACTACGATATGGTCGTGCTTCAAGCATTGGTCTTGTATTTGGTATGTGAAATCTCCTGTATTTCTCATAATAATCATTGATCTAATGGTCCAGATATCTCTCCAAGGCCGCAGCAATCATGACGCTGTCTGGATTCTAAGCGGCGTTGTCATCCGCATAGCTCAAAAATTGGGTGTCCACCGTGATGGCGAAATACTTGGCCTGACTCCCTTCGATACGGAGATGCGCCGTCGAGTCTGGTGGAGAATCATTGTGCTGGACTGCATGTTCGCAGCAACCTCTGGGATGAAGCCAACCCTACTGCCCATGGGATGCGATACTAAGATTCCTCACAACATCAATGACGCAGATATGTCTCCAGAATCCACTGTCATCCAGCACAAACAAGGCCCAACCGAGATGGCGTTTGTCTTGGTTCTCTATCATGTCGTTCACTTTGTCAAAGACCATCCAATGCCTGATTTTGAACACATCCTCCTAGGATCGCAAGACACTGAGCCGGGAACTCCCGAGTATCAAATCTACCAAGACTCCTTGAACAAATTAAGAAGTCTCGCGGACGAGATGGACAAAAATATTGAGGAAGTCGAGAAAAAGTTCTGTGACCCTTCCAGAGGACCGGTTCATACCATGGCCCTAGCTCTCCGACCTCACATTCTTCAAGAAGCCCGAACAATGGCGATTCCCATCCAAGAAACGCCTGAATGGGGAACAGAAGTAAACAACCACCATGACAACTTTTATCGTATTTGGTTGAAACATAATGAAAATGCTGTTTCACTCTACGAAATCTCGAACGGGGGTCGTTTCGTTTATGCATTGAAGGCTCACTTTCATCTCGACTCGGTCCTCTTTCTTGCTGGCCAACTCGTTCATCGGTCTCCCGTTGGCTCGTTCACTGAGCGTACGTGGCAGCTATTTGATCGTTTCTACTATTACCACGAGGAGTTGTGGAATTTATCTCAGCGACCACATCTTCAATTGGCTCGACTACTGCTGAAGGCATGGGATGCTCGCGAAATGGCGCTTAGGCAGATCGGAGCTCATATTGATGTTCCCGATTGCGTTCCAAAGCTCAAGGTAGCTGTATCGCAAGTGGGAACACCGTGGATGAGCTCGAATGATCTGTGCCTTCAGTCTGTAATCAGTGGTAACGAAAACAGTATCGACCAGATGCAGATAGGAGGAGATACCTCAACTGATATGTCGCAAAGCGCAAATGTCCCTGCAGATTGGTCCATGCTGGATCAGTACCAGGCATTGGACTTTCAAAATCCAAGTCTTCCATTCTTTTCTTTTTTCAATAGCACAACAGGCTGGTAGAGAAACTCAGGGTCATAGGGCATATGGCTATATAGAGATATCTTTAGTAACCTTGAGATTTGGTATATCAAACAGACTCCGGTTAACGGTCGCCTTCGGACAGTCGCAACTCAAACAAACAGGCAATGTCTTCAGGTAGAGGCTTGTCTTCCACCCAAGCCATGATACCTTCCGCAAATAATTCTGGAAACTGCAAATTCCATGCGTGGATACCCCCTTTGATGGCACACGCGGTACTCTTCCTCCCGTCATTGCGGCCCTCCCTTATAAAAGTTCCAGCCATTGCCTGTGTCACCTCAAGATTGTCGTCTTGATCTCCAGCAGCCGCCAAAATTCGCTTATCTTTCTCGGCGACATCTTGAACAGCTTCTTGCTGCCACTTAGCAAGACCCTCATAAGCGTCTTGCACCAGATTCCAATCATTATTGGCAGCGATCTCGTTCTTGAGCTGAGTGTGATCTTTGAGGCCTTTCATCCAGACGAGGAAAGAATACATGCCGCTATTCAAAACAAACTTGAGTCCGTAGTGAAGAAGGTTGGGTCTCTCAGAAGCCCAAACTTGCCATGGAGTGAATGGGCTGGCGCCAGTGACAAATGCTGATTTGACAAGGTCTGGATGTCGGCGGATTAACTCCATGGTTGTGAAACCGCCCAGCGAAAGACCAACAACGTGCGCTTGTCCACCATGGGCATGTTTGCGGATGAGATGTGCTATAGAGTCTGCGGCGAGTTCGAGCGACCAGGGTCCTATTTCTTTAGACTTGGAGTGTCGGGGAAGATCAGGGATGAGAAGATGGTAGTCGCCGAGGTGGGGAACGACGTGTTCCCATTCTAGGTTGCATGAGAAGAGGCTATGAATGAGTACAATTGTTGTTGGAGAGGAATCATTATATGAGAGGAAGAAGAGTTCCTGTTGGGGTTCATTTGTTTTCGACATGGTTGCTAAGGTCTCGCTTCTCTCTTAGGTGAAGGTTATTTTCTGGAGAATACTTTATTTATCGGATCATGGCCATTCTTAACACTTCAGCCGGGCTGTGCAGTGGTAGTCTATTGCGCTATAGCCGGTCTGATGTTTACCCGACCCTGGTCAAGATTATGCCGAACAGCCTGGCCTTTCGTAAAACCCGAGGACCCGATGGATTTTTATAGGACGGTCGCTTGCGCGGCTAGATTGCGCATTGATAAGGGAGAGCTCCTTTGAATAAATGATTCGACTTTTCCTTGAGGCAGTCCAAAATAGTAATTTTTGATATTTAATCCCAATTCAGCTGAGCGTTATTGATGAATTGAGTTAGTCCTTTTGACAATGCAGTGCAGAACAAGTCGTGGCTGAGATGACGGATATGAGATGGAAGCAGTTGATGTAGATATACTGCACGACCCGACGCTTCTGAAACATTCCACCAAAACAAAACAGGATCGACGTCAATTCTTCACAACGAGCCTGCGTCCTCTGAAGCAGGCGAAACATCAGAGAACAATGATGATAAGAAATATTTGACGGGCTGGAAGCTGCATGCTTTGAGTGCAGCGTAGGTAGGTCTCCAAATATCATCTTTCACAGCTAACATTGTGAAGTTTATGGATCAATCTCTTCTTATCGACACTTGAGACAACTATCGTCAGTACATCATTAGTTTTCATCACCGATGCTCTCAATGGCTTTATTATTCGTGACTGGATTGTCACTTCTTATCTTTTGACGTACACTGGTTTGTTCGTTGCACAATACCTTTGAGAGTCACTCATTGATCATCACAGGGTTTCTTACCAACTACGCCAAATTGAGTGATGTCTTTGGTAAAAAGGCCATGCTACTACTGGCACTATTGATATTCACACTCTTCTCTGGTCTATGCGGAGCCGCCAACCATGTCGTTGATCTGTAAGCGACCAGGACCTTCACTTTTTACCTACCTCTGATCCTGTGTTAGTATCATACTTCGCGTGTTCCAAGGCATAGGTGCATCGGATATTTATGTCATGATCCTAGCAATTGCCCCGAGCTTAGTGCCAATCAGCAAGTATGGGAAATACATAGCCATTCTGTCGACTGTCTTCATCACCGCAAGTGTCCTGGGTCCTGTTCTTGGTGGTGTTATCAGCCAGCACTCTACCTGGCGATTGGTCTTTCTTCCTTAATAAAGTTTGCCAATTTATTCTCATCTGCCACTGTACTTACATCAACCATTAAGGTCTTCCTGGCGGTTTTGTTGCTTTTGTCATGGTTTCCATCTTTCTACCAGCCTCAAAAGAGTCATCTCAACTCTCCTTCTTGAAAGTCCTGCGGGCAAAGGTACGACGATCGAATTGGGTTCGAATAGACGTCATTGGCATCACTCTTCTGCTTGCAGCCTCTGTGCTACTCGTATTTGCGCTTGAAGAGGAAGGTACTAAATACTCATGGAGCAGTGCAGTTGTCATCTCAACACTAGTTCTCGCAGTTATACTCTTCGTCGCGTTCGGATTCTGGGAGGTGTATGTCGAAGAATCACCAAGCAAACAGGAACCCGTGTTTCCGCCCAGAATCTGTAAGGATAAAATATCCAGCTCCATGCTGCTGTATGTGTCAAATTTTATGGTTCTGCTATAGCTACTGATCAGGATATAGGACTGCTTGCCTCGTCGGCTTTCCCTTCGTTTCGATGGTCGTCAATATCCTTCAAAGAGCACAAGCTGTATACGAAGTGTCCCCGTCTCGTGCTGACATCACCCTACTTCCTATGATGCTAACATCACCCGTCCCGACTGGTCTTTCAGGTTATCTGACTGGAAACGCGAAAGTTCCACCGGCATATCTCGTCATTATCGCGGCGGTCCTTCAAGTATTGGGAGTAGATTTGATGTGCTCACTGCCTATCCACTCAGATGACATTCCAGATACCCAGTATGGATATGGGGTGATCATGGGCGTCGGACTTGGCTTGAACTTGGCAATTATCTTGACCTTTGCCAGAGTGGTCGTTTCTGAAGGAAATCTTCGTAAGTGTTTCTTACCTACTGGCTCATGAGAAACTGACAGAACCAGCTGTAATGATGGGCGCTCTGACACAGATCCGTGTTCTGGGTGGCACGGTATCACTTGCAATCTGATACGTTTGACTAGCAACCTTGTCACTCAAGTATGGAACGCTGACGATTGACCAGTGCTACCATTTTCAACAACCATTTAAAGCCTAACTTGGATGGTATCGTATCTCCAGAATAGAAGACTGCCATCCTTGATTCGATTTCTGCGATAAAGGATCTGAGCCACCCCGAACAGTCGGCTGTGAGGAAGGCCTTTGCTGAGGGTTACAACCTGCAGAACATATTCATGACGGCCATGTCAGCTACCGGGCTAATTACCTCACTGTTCTTGTGGGAAAGAAATCCCCGAATAGCAAAGTAAAGGGATGGTATTCTCACTTTCGCGAGTAATATTCGTGTTCACACCACCAAAACGTCGCACCGGACATACCTGATGGCCTGAATGTCTGTGGTTTCAAACTTTCTCAAGTCTAATTGTAATCATTTCCCCTTCCAAGAAGCCTCCATAACTTCCAAAGCCGTGGTGACTTTCAAGTCAGGAAACTTGTCATCCAGAAGAGGAAGATCTCGTGGCACCAAGTATCTGCCAATACCAGCCTGGTAATGAATCATAGCAAAGAATGCTTCATCGCCCTCTCCAAAGCCAATTTTTGGATAGTCAGGGAAGAATGAAATCTTGCCAGACTTCAACTTCTCCAAACTATCCACCGCGACTTCAAACTTAACCCCTGGTGGTTGTCAATATCTTAGTGTTTTTATGGATGAGGGACATACCTTTGGCCTTTTCGGCTACTTCAATGAGTTCATTGAAAGAGAGCGTGTTCGCCCGGATGGCGTTAACCTTGTCCCACTTCTCAAGATCCATCAGACGGGCAACAAATTTGGACATATCCTGAGATGTGAGGAAGCTTGCTTGGATATTTCCATTGCCTGGAATCACTGCCCATTTGCTTGACATGTTGAGGATATTAATCCAAGGTTCCAGATGGCACTTCCAGTGCGGCATGCCGTAGTAATCGAGGAACCAGCCATTAGCGATACGTGTGTATTCAAGGCCAGTCTTTTCTAGTTCATCGATTGCTTCAAAAGTAAATCTAGACAGAGGCGAGAGTTCAATATCCCTGCATTCAGTTAGTCGTACTCGAAGAAGCAGAACGAGCTCTTACTCTCTAACGTGCAGCATGTCAAAGCTGCTAACCACAAATCTCTCTGTAGAAGATGAACGCTCTGCGGCTTGAATAAGATTTTTCTGAGCTTGGTTTGTCTCAGGGGAAACCACGCTGATAGCGCAGATCAGAATGTTGACCCCTGCCTCTTCAAGAGCCTTAGTAATGGCGTCAGGATCATTATAGTCAACCTTGAGGTAGTTCACATTGCCCTGCGCAGGTCGTTCCTGGGATTGTGTCAGCCTAGAGGTGTCACTATAAAATTCCAAAAGTCGGTACCTTTCGGGAGAGGGCAAACACTTTGTGCTTGCCATATTCCACCAGGCCATCCACGATGGTACTGCCGACATGTCCGGTTCCACCAGCTACTGCAACGACTTTCATGGTGGTTGTTTAACTTGTTTTAAGGCGACAAGAGGATTAATCGATGATGTTGTAATGAAGGGGATGAGGCACGGTATTTATGGAGACATTGAAATGGAAATTCTACTCGCGTAATCATCAGCTAACATTTTGTCAAGATGTAGAGGGTTGAGGGGTAAGTAGTAGTAAGCATGGATTCGAAATAAACCAATCTGGAAATATCGCCAACCTTGATGTTGGTGGGGACGAGGAATGATAAGAACTACTTGAATCTTGCTTGATTGTTGATGTGGATTTAGGTATTTTTTAACAGACACTAGCCCCACAAACATCATGCTGCCTAAGCAGATTTACCTATTGTAGTAGTACTCTCAACTTCGTCGCTCTGGAGTAATACCAGTGATGCCATTAATAAGCTCATAGCCTTGCTGTCAAATTCTTTGATGTATCAAATCTCCCAAGAACTGGACCCCATTCGCCAATACTAAAATGAAAGCTCATTACAGCTGACTTCGCTCATAAACGACAGGCTCTTCTATCTCAACTACGTCCTTCATATTGTCCCATAGCTTAACCGACTCAAAAACGGATCCTTGACCTTCAGTAAACCAACTGAGGCCTGTGCAGTCCTTGGTGTCCGCATAGACCATGGTTGATAAAGCAAAGCGGTCGTTGGCAAACACCTCAAGAACGTCGCCGTCACAGAAGATGCGCAGGTGTAGCTTTTCCAACTCCTCCGAGCCATACCTATCAGAGTAAAAGAGAGTAAAAGGTCCCGCAACAGGACCTTTCGAGATATCGTCTTCGTTGTTTGACTTGCTTCTGTCTACCACGATTTTCTCACTTTGAGGGGTGAAGCGGATGGCTGTTCCTTGGGACAGGTCTTCGTTATGTCGAATCCAAAATCCGAGGCCTTGATCGTTTGGTGACACCTTTATCGTGGCTTCCAACTCCCAGCTTCCAGTGTGTGCGTCGGTAAGCCTTCCAATGTTGGTAGTGCTGCTAATGTTATTCCAGTAGGCAGGCTTGCTTTGTCTGAGTCCCTGCAAATCTGGCAGTGGTCGAATGCCCAACGTTTGCACTGTCTTTGATCCTTTGTTGTTGTCTGTTGCATTGATGCACCCGACATCTTGCAGAGTTGATGTAAGTGTTCTTGTAACGTTGTCGACAGTGTATAAGAATAATTCTCGAGGAATGGAAAAGTATCCAGTCCAGCCCTTTGATTCGCGGCGAGCCAGGGTGAGGTCATCCTCCTTCAACCATCCCCAGACAATCCTATTCTTCGTAATGGGGTGCTCATAAGAGTTGGGCGCATAGAGACATCCGTGGTCGAGAATTCCACTGTACTCAGCCTTCATTCTTGGGCCCTGTTCCGTCTGCTCGAGAGATCCAGCCATCCAGAGTGACCATTGGTCACTACCCTCCTTCGCACCTGGTTTGACTCCGCCTTCTGTTCCCATAAGAAGGAATGGACGCTCTTCAGATTCGTTGTGAAGAGTCATGAAGTTAACACATTCCCAATTGACGCCGAAATCACCGCCCCAGCGACCGGATGGGCTGAAGCCTGTTGGGAGATCAATCAAAGGTCCGAGATATGTCCATTGGGTCAAGTCGGTTGGTGAAATCGCATAAAGGAATACTGTAGGTCCGCCATCGACAACTCCTCCCGACACAAAGCCATATAAACTGGCTTCGCCGCGCATTTCGTCCAAAGCAGGCCATTCGGCAAGGAAAGGATCTCTAAACCCTGTAACGGTAACACCCTCAGGCTCACCCTCTAGGATCGGATTCTGTTCACTTTTCTGCCAAGTATTTCCACCATCGCTTGATGTCGCTACCGACAATCCAGCACAGTTTCGTGTATATGGTAGAGTCCAGTGAATGGGAAGATGTGTAATGGAGGAGTAAATGACTGTGAGCTGGCCTTCCTCGCCTTGGAGGCCCGTAGGGTGAAGACAACCAGTAAAAATACCTTCTTTATCATAAGGTTCAGAGGGTTCAAGAACTGGATTTTGGGTGTTTTGCTCCCATGTTAGGCCGTCTCTGCTTGTGTAGTGGCCCCAAGTGATGTCACCCCAGTCGCAAGATTTGGGGTTCCCTGGTGGCAAAGTCAGCACGAGACTTGGTCAAAGATTTGTTGGATCATACTCACATTGATAAGACAAGTGATAAGTGCCGGTTGAAGCGTCATATCCAGGTGCGCAAGGGTCGTTAATCCAGCCTCTTGGTGCTTTGAGATGGTATGTCGGCGAAGGATGCCACTTTGGGCGGGGTGCAGAGTTCTTGATCGTCATTATGCCTAAGACAGAGAGAGTGTGTTTTCGTGTAAAATTTCGCCTCCGACGTCGAGTTTATCCTGAGCAATCGCGTGCCAAACTGTTGAAGGAATGTCAATTAATATAAAAAACACAGAAAGGTTTGAGGCGCAATTGAGCAGTCGAGCGGGTTTTGCCTAATAAGTAGCCGTGGGTGATTCAGCCAGCCTCTAGATTGCGCCCCAGCCCTGCCGTCTTAGTTTGCCGATGTCGTCGGACCGACAGTGCTAAGTGGTGAATGTGCAGCTAGCTAATCACCCGACGAGAAGGGCTTTTGGGTGGTGGAGTCCTTCTGTAGATCGTCTATCTCGCTACTGGCTGTCAGTTAAGAAAGGGTAAAGACGTGTCTATCTAAGGTTGACGCTAGAATATCCGTTCCAGTCTCGACGGTCCGAGATCTGATCCCGTAGCTTCCCCGCGCAATCATTAACTTCCATTGCTATCTGCTACTTATTTGGGAGTTTTCTCCGATTATTTCCCCATGCAGTTATTCCAATGTCCTGCTTCACCGCAGATGCGAATGCAGGGTGATAATGTAGTGTCTTGGCTGATCACTCTGACTGCACCCGTGATTCGGTGTATAAAATGATCCTTTTGACGACGCATAATGCATATGATTCGTTTTCAACTCCATTCATGCCGGTCCACCCCCCAGATAATGTACAAACCAATAGAAATCCACCCGTTTTGTCCAATTCTACCGACGTGCATCAACCTCGACAGCACCAGCACCAGTGCTATCGAATTGATCAACCCTGGCCTTAGCAAATTTACGTGCGCTGACTCTATGCTCAAACAAAACATCCAATTCTCCAAAAGTCCTGCCTTTCGGTTCCGGAAGACGGAAATACGCCCAAACCATGATAAGAAAACAAAACGCCGCCCAGAAAAGACCCGTTTTGGCACCCCAGTTCCAAGCATGCACACCGAGCATTCTTGGCATCAGCGTATTATTAACTAGGCCAGCCATATTATTAAAGTTGCGTGCCAACACAATCGTCTTTGCTTTGAGTCGCGTCGATGGAATCTCTGCGACAATAGTGTAGCAGACTGGTCCAACTGCAAGGTCGTAGATAAAGGTATAAAAAATGAGCAGGCTGCCAATTGCCCACGAAGGACCGGCCTTGCTTGGGGGCGCAAAACCGAGGCCCCCGACGACAAGAAGGATTATAAAAAGAGAGGTCGTCCCCGCAATATACAGAGTGCGACGTCCGTATTTCGCCATGAGGAACCACGAAAGGATGACTCCAATCGCACCGACAGAATACTGCACGATGTTTAGAGTAAATGCGCTATTTGGTGACAGTCCAGCGCGCTCATAAAACTGGACTGAATAGCCCATGAGAACACTACCGCACATGGCTTGGGCGACATACGTGATCGACGCGATCTCGGTTCTTCTCAAATCAGCCCTCATGAAGCAATGCCAATAATTGGTACCCGCAGACGTGGCCTTTTCAAGCTCGTTTGTTTCGTGAATCATGGAGACTTGCGCATCGGCATCGAACTTGAGGTCAGGCTGTGGAGTGACGAGCTTGAGGATCGCCTGTTTTGCATCCTCGTGACGACCCTGGCGGACCAGCCACCAGGGCGATTCTGGTGCAAAGATCGTGCCGAGGATGATAAATGGGGGCCAAATCCACTGCAAGGCAAATGGAACCCGATAAGACCATTCGTTATCCAAATTCAGAAGGCCACGGAGGACGCCAGCTGATATCAGTTGCCCGATAACCCAGCAGAGGTTCACATAAGCTGTGAGATACGGTCGCAGGATAACAGGAGCGATATCAGACGCATATGCTAATGTCAAAGTTTGAAAGACGCCCCAAGGAATGCCCATGAGAATCTGACCCGCGAGGATCATCTCAATATTCTTCGCAAAAAACACAATAAAAGTGAAAGCGACCATGATGACCTGTGCCAGGATCATAGTCCTTTTGTATCCGATGGTGTCAGAAACCCAGCCGTTAAGATACAACCCGAAGATCTGGCCGCACATGCCGCCGACTTGGACATACGTCTGCCAATCTGCAGAGATAACCTTGCCGCCATCGGGGGCTGGTTGGTTGCCGTACTTATTACGAAAGCTAAAGACCGTTAGACTTTAAACATCGATCAGAAACTAGGATTAACGTACGATTCGTAGCCGTAAAATGAACCAATCAGAGCCATGTCATAGCCTTCCATAATAATGGCCATGGAGAATAGTAGTGAGAAGCCAATAGCTTTGGGATAAAGCCGCACAGCATCGCGAAAAGTCAGCTCGTGCTCTAGCGCTGTGGCGGCGCTGGCTTCGGAATGATGGGCTTGTCCCCTCATCTCATCGTCGGCAATCTGGTTGATCTTAGACGATGGCTTGTCAGAGGCTATTGTGGTGGTGTTGGAGCGTGACACGGTGTCCAGGGACGCGTTCTCGGCTTCTTGAGCCATGTTTGAGGTTAAGGTTTGAGGCAGCGGATAAGATTAACGGCTCTGCAGGAACCGCAACGAACAGTTGCTAGCAATGGCTAAATTGTCCGAGTGGCAGTGTCCGACAGAAATCTCAGTTCTTCTCGGTGTCCCCCCAAGTCCGCTGCCAGTGGGTCAGCTTGGCACGGCGACGAGGTCAGCTCATGAGGCTTTTGGCGCAATCGTCATAGCTCCAGATCCAGCAGTACTCGTCGGTCCGGGGAAGCTCCAGGCTCGTGTCACTGATGTCCCGAGGTTCACTTTGAGGGGCGTTTAACGGGTCTGGGGATGAAGGAGGCGATGCAGGCCAAGCAAAAGCTGGGGTTAAGGAGAGGAGAATCTGGGG
>JABCJY010000102.1:0-30482 GCA_013184415.1 Fusarium concolor
CCTGAGAGGTATATGATAAAACTAGACAAATTGTTATAATATTCCAAGATTTATTCAATTGTCCTAAATTTATCTTAATTTTATAAATACCTATGAAGATAATGCCAACTTATAAAGATTATACCATTGACTCTAGGTTTCTGATAAATAGACGGGTCAAGATCCAACCTAACTAATGGCGGGGTTGAGCAAGGGCAGGTTGGGGTCCATCCAAGGAAGAGCCGCCAACGGAAAACAACCGACATGTGGGCGCTTGGACCCTGTAGCAAGGGGGCAAACACCTAAATTTTTGAATCCGTGTACTCACAGTAAAGTTTATCGTTGTTTTCAGAAGGAAACAAGCCAATGGCCAATCTGGTAACCAAACCTCTACCTGAGGATTCTCCTGATTTGACCTTTAGGTTCCTAGAAATGGTCAAACACGTCAAACAAGCGCCTCTTGTATAAACCAACCATTCACTTCCCCTTGTTTACGCCACAGCCATCCAGTCGTATCGGGAACGTCTCCACCATAAGCTAAACTAAGAGACCCTGGAGCTGTGATGCCAAGACCAGGGGTCCCGCTCATGGAACTCAACAAAATTCCCAACAGAACGGAAGAAAAGAAAAATTCGATATCTCTACCAATTGACATGGTTCTGCCAATTGACTTACCACAATAGTCGGAACGTCCGTTTTCTCCACCAAGAGAAATGCTCCGGACAATTGCAAGCTGTTTCATAGCAGACAAAGGCTTGAATATATGACCCCCTGGATATTCTGTCAAGCGAATATCTGGTTAGCTTCTGCTGTGCCGCATTTTATATTCCCCGGGTTTGTGTAAAGGACTTGACAGCTTGCTTGGCCTACGACATGAGCTCTACAGTATGGAGTACAATAAACTGATCAAACAGGACAGAGAAGTACTCTGTATCTCACCCAATGTACTGTCTTTACGGATAGCCGCTCCGTAATCAAGGTTATCTTAGCACGAGCTGACTCTTGGAGTCTTCACCTCGGTTGACCCCCAAACAACAACTTTCACATGCCGGTAATCGTAAACTCTTCCGCCATCTATGCGATAATTCGCATCAAATGACCATCGCCTCTTGATCATACAATATCGAGATGGTTCAAATCATAGCTGATACTCTATCACTCTATCGCTATCAAAGTTCGCTCCACAAAGAACTGGGGTTAGACCCAGATTCCATCTCCCTTGTCTTGTCCACCGTCTGAGCTTTTTCTCCCTCCCGCCTTTTGTAACCAATCGACTCGTGTCCAATTCACATCGTCAACAAAATCAGAGACAGCCACGATCCGGAGGCCGCTAAGCAGTGCCATGGCCCCCCTCCTAGACCGTGGTCGACGTCGGACGCTGGCCATCCCGGTTCCCCCCGTCCACAATACTTCAAGGGTTGATTCACATGTCGATGATCTCCAGCCCTAAGCTACTCGGAGCCACTTTGACCCGCATAAGCTTGCCCCCGATTTGACTTGTTCGCCCCTCTCAAGTCAAAGGACTGGCAGTAAATTGTGAGGCTCGTCTAGGTCGCACGCTTTATTCGGACACCATCATTGACTGCAAAAGGCCAATTGTGTGATAAAATACTGATCTATCTTGCAAGTTCATGTTTTGTACAAGATCTAAACCACCTCTTGTGTATCACATCGGCCTTGTCCCGTAGCGGAGATGCATTCTAGGCGGTGTGAAGATCTAGGCTAGAGGCTGAAGAGACAGCCGCGTTGATAGGTAGGCTTTAGACACTATCGCTAGCATCTTGCATATCTGTCGATGGCAAAATACCAGAGACCCTTCTTTGGAGGCGACTATTTTGTCTTCCAAGTCATGCCACTGCTGTTCTGTTGTCCCACAGCTCCGCAGGCCGGGGGCCGGGTTTCGGCAGCTTACTGTGTTTTTTTACGGATGTATTCCGGCGAGTAAAAACAACGACATATCATGAAGAAAATAGGGCAGTGTAGACAGTAGACACCATTGGGAATGCCATCTTATCTGATGACCAGTTTATTGAAGGCTAATTGGAGTAGTGACGATCGTAATCGCCGACTTGATGATAGTTCAGCCAGCCCCCTCCGCAAAAATACCAAGCCTTCTGCAAGCCTCGTAAACTTGCAGGACACCACGGCTCGTGAATGCTGTTCAGCTGCTGTAGAACCAAGACACACATTAGACACCATCAGCGGCCACCCCGTATCTGGTCAGGAACGATACAAGGGAGCTATGCCTTTGCCACATTTCAGGGGCGGGTTAGAACAAGACCCGTCTTCTAGCGTTTTTTTCTGGGGTAGGGATTTTTTGTTCGCGACTCAAGACAAGATGCTTCCTTTGAAGCGGTTGTGTCAAGCAATTGCTTTTGCAGTTTGTGTAAATGGAATATAAATTGCTAGTAATTTAAAGTGGTATTCAATTTAAGGCACATAGATAAAGTTTGACTGTAAAAAGAATTGAGTTCTTGGCAAACTGCCTCTTATCGCTTGTTGCAGGTTTGTTACTTGTCTCACCTTCGAATTGTCGATCTTTTCTCAGAGGCAACTTGCAAGGAAAAGCGGTAAAAACTGAACAGACTCAAGGGACTGTATAACGAAACAAACAAACCTGTCAATTTCTTTCATTTCGATTATCGTTCCACCTTCTGGTGCCCGCTTTCGCCGCTGTTTCTACTTCGTGTTGCCGCTACGCTGAGAGGTCGGGTCAGGTTAGGTTACTCGTCCGCTGGCTGTCCCGCCCGCTGTGCGGCAGCAGGTACTGTACCTTCTTTTTTCAGGCTCCACGCCCCAACAAAACGTTTTGCCGAGCACCCAAGCAAGTACAAGCAAGCATCCACGTATTGCAGCACCTCAAGGGACAAACACTTAAAACTTCAAACCCCCCTTGGCCGTCTCGGACTTATTTTTTCTTCTCACCTCCCTCTCTTTCTTCTCTTCCTCGGCATCTCGACTGGACTTTGTTCTTCTTTGTCGGCCGTGATCCTTCCTTCTCACAATGGCGTCCGTTTCGTCTTCGGCTCTGCCCAAGCAGAACCCTGCTCTTAGACGCACCGTCACCTCCACTACTGCGACGGATACCGAGTCCGCCGCCGTCTCTCCTTCAGACTCTCCCCGGCACTCGGCTTCTTCTACCTCGCTCTCGTCGCTGTCCGAGGTCGACATCGCCAAGCCCAAGTCCGAGTATGGTGTTATGCTCGACACCTACGGCAACAAATTCGAGATTCCCGACTTCACCATCAAGGACATCTACAATGCCATCCCCAAGCACTGCTTCAAGCGCTCCGCTCTCAGGGGATACGGATACATCCTTCGCGACATGATTCTCCTCGCTACCACTTTCGGCATCTGGTACAACTTCGTCACCCCCGAGTACATCCCCTCCACCCCCGCCCGCGCTGGTCTGTGGGCCGTCTATACCATTCTTCAGGGTCTTTTCGCTACTGGTCTCTGGGTCATTGCCCATGAGTGCGGTCACGGTGCTTTCTCCGACTCTCGCACCATCAACGATATTACCGGCTGGGTTCTTCACTCTGCCCTCCTTGTCCCCTACTTCAGCTGGCAAATCTCCCACCGAAAGCACCACAAGGCTACCGGCAACATGGAGCGTGACATGGTCTTTGTTCCCCGAACCCGCGAGCAGCAGGCTACTCGTCTCGGCAAGATGGCCCATGAGCTCGCTCACCTCACTGAGGAGACTCCTGCCTTCACCCTGCTTATGCTCGTCATGCAGCAGCTTGTCGGTTGGCCCAACTACCTCCTCACCAACGTTACCGGCCACAACTACCACGAGCGCCAGCGTGAGGGTCGCGGCAAGGGCAAGAAGAACGGTCTCGGCGGTGGTGTCAACCATTTCGATCCCCGCAGCCCACTGTACGAGAACAGCGACGCCAAGCTCATCGTCCTCAGTGATATTGGTATCGGTCTGATGGCCACTGCTCTGTACTTCCTCGTCCAGAAGTTCGGTTTCTACAACATGGCCATCTGGTACTTCGTTCCCTATCTCTGGGTTAACCACTGGCTCGTTGCCATCACCTTCCTCCAGCACACCGATCCTACCCTTCCTCACTACACCAACGATGAGTGGAACTTCGTCCGTGGTGCCGCTGCTACCATTGATCGTGAGATGGGCTTCATCGGTCGCCACCTTCTCCACGGTATCATCGAGACTCATGTCCTCCACCACTACGTCAGCAACATCCCCTTCTACAACGCCGACGAGGCCACCGAGGCCATCAAGCCTGTCATGGGCAAGCACTACCGCGCCGACGTCAAGGATGGTCCCCGAGGTTTCATCCGTGCCATGTACCGCAGCGCCCGTATGTGCCAGTGGGTCGAGCCCAGCGCCGATGCCCAGGGTGCTGGTAAGGGCGTTCTCTTCTTCCGCAACCGCAACCACGTCGGTACCCCTCCCGCTGTTATCCCTCCTGTCGCTTAAGCAGCATCACGGCATCGGTTATGGAATATCTAGAATTGTTTCTCAGCGTTGATTGTTCCAAGTTGGTTTTCTGGTTTAGAGCTGGACTAGCTCATTCATGGGACTTCTCCCATGGCTATGGTTGAGAAGAGGTGGCGGATGAAAAAAAAAAAAAATCTGACGTAAACATTGAAAGATTGATGAGTGATACGATAGAGTAAAGATAGACGAGACTCGATGAAAAAAGAACAAACCATTACTGATTTTCTTGGACTTTTATGTTTCTCTCAAGTGACTTGCTTTGTTTTTGGTGGTTTGTGTTTGGTTGATATTGCTTTGACCACGGGATCTTCGGATAGACGAGTGACCTGAATGCGGGGAAACCTACGACACGTGCCCATTGACCATACTTGGTGTCAGCATTTGATGATGTTTACGTATTTTTCGTATTGTTATTTGGGATTCTTGATCTAGTTAAGATTGTGAGGTTGTAGGTTGTTGTGCAGAGAAATTCCCGAATGGTTGTGGTGTGCTCAACCTGGTGTTGAGGCGTCTTGGGGTGCAGATGTAGACGCAGTATGACTTGCAAGGCTGAACACCACCAGCTTGGAACGACATGTCCGTATTGTCATATCTATTGCTTATTTCCATTGTAATTTTCTAAAGGCCACTTTAATGTGTAGTCCTCCCATCCCAAGCTGGGCTATAAATGTTGCGGTATGAGTGAGTGATCGCAAACGCTCCTCCATGTCCAACTACCCGGTACCACTGAACATGGAAGACTTGTGTTGTTACGTGCAGTCAATGAGCTCTATGACTTATTCTGCATAAAATAACTATGCTAGGACGAGTCTCACCAGCATTTCTCATTCAAGCGGAGCCGAACTCCGGTTTAGTTCCAAACGACTATCTCTTCATTGCCAATATCCTCCTCTTACACAACCCAAGAGCTGTTCTGCCAAGTCCAGGGTCTAGTCTGAATGGAGTGTGCTATATAAGCTAAAATACCACCGCCCATTATCATCAATCAGAACATCCGGTGTGGTGTATCGGTTATCATTCCGCGTTTTCATCGTTAAAACGCCGCGGCGAGCGGGGTTCGACTCCCCGCACCGGAGATCTCTTTTGCATTTTTTGTACATTTTGTACATTTTGTTTATTTTATTTTACTATTTATTATCTTACGATGCTGATGTTGTTTTGGCTGAATTTTGAGGTTGCAAGCTCTCGGCTGCCGATGGGCCGCTGTGGGGCACATCTGTAAATGAAGCGGCTTGATTGGGTAGATCTCGATCCAGCCGCGGGAGGATATTGATAACTTGAAGATGGGAAAGAACACTTGCTGCTTACATCACTTGGACATGATGATGGCCTGGTTATCCTGATAGAGAAGAAAGTAAAAAGATCCAAGAGTAGTGAGTTACCCGACCACTGACTCCTTGTGATGTCACACCTTTCTACGCCTGTGATATTGATGTTGAGGAATGTGATTCGAGAGCCACCAACAAGAGACCAACGTGATTCGTCTGTCATACTGCCAGGTCTCCCAACAAGTAGAAAGATTGTTGATTGGCTAAATATTCCCGGGAGACAGGAGCGTGGAGAGGTATGCCCAGCTCCTGGAGTGTGGATATGTGGTTGCCAAGACTGAATATCATTGCGACTACCAGTCACGCCAGTTATTCTATGTAGAGATTTTCGAAAGGCTTTGAGGTTTAACAGTATTATTTAATGTAAGTTCAAGAATTTCATTTTCCTTCACCGGATCGGAAAGCTCTTCGGCGACTTCCCCTCTGACATTGAGTCTTCATCTCAAGACCGATATGCATTAACCGACACACAAACAGACAGCATAACCCCAATGATACTTGATCGAGTCCATCACGAAAGCTAGTCTTCCCATTCAAAACTAGATACCCGAGAACGGCCTCAGGCTAGACTATTAAAATCTCTCTGATAGGCTAGTTCGAATTCTTTCTGGCCGTGCGTCATTGAATTCCAATCGTCACAAACAGTCACCGACCAACGGCAACTTCAATATCTAAAAGAAGAGGCCACTCTGCACAAGATATTCTGATACTGAAAGCTATTTGTTATCGGGGTGAATATTCGGAAACAATTCTCCTATGTTGTTGGTTGTCGTGCGGAAACTTCCCCCGGCCTGGGAAGCCGGTTGTCCGCCACGGGGGATCTGGAGATGATCGACATATCAGAGAATTCCTTAACATCTAACCGGGCTATCTTTAATGTCTGGTAAATTTGATCTGATACTGACAATCTCAGCCTCAAGTCTCGGGTGACGTTGAAAGCGGTTATTGTACTCCATGAGGCTCTTCAAGCTAGTCCTAGAGCAGATTTGGTGTCTCAGAAGAAGTGACCAGTCATAAGGACTATCTGAACTAAACTTCAACAAAGTCCTGGTTATTGTACCTGATCGTCATAATAAAGAGAATCTGTCAGTGTGGGGTGGTATGCAGAGCTTGGCAATCGCCGTTGAGATGTCTTGTCACATAACCTGCAAGGCACGGATCTGCCAAGCTTATTCCCATGAACGGTTACCTGCCAGTCGCTTATTGTGACCGGTTTAAGCTTAAGGTCGTCCAGAAAAGAGACGCCCCGGGCCGGGGATGTGATAGCTTTGAGCTTAAGATACTTTCTATTGGCAAGATACGAAAACTCTTGGCATGAGGCTACGCTAAAGAAAGCCACTGGGAACAAGACCCGGAAAAAGTGTCAGGACAATGACATCAGGTTGAGAATGAGATTTGGGAATTATCATTACCAGCGAAGTAGCAAGCAGGCTTACATTATCATGAAATTGATAGAAACCAGTAAAGTAGATACTGAGCCTCCAAGAAGATATACGGCCAACGTACGGAAAATCAAAGATACAGGAACAATATCAAACTTTTGCCACAAATATGATCTGGTTCTCAGGTATGCTTTCAACTTCTTCGGGGATATGAACAAAAACAGGAGGATGCCGAAAATGCCGTTGCCCAACAAACAGCGTGTCGGATTTGGATCAAGAATGTGAAGTATATTTCATTGAGACTGATCATCAGCCGTTGATGTCGTTTCAAACTTAGTTCCTGAGAAGCTATCACATATCATTATTTTATGCCGATCTTAGTTGGCTAAGAGTAAGAATCTTGAGATAGCCTCAAAGATCAGCTTTCAGGAGTTCAGCGTAGATAACCAATCAGTGCCATTCAGAATGACACCCTAAGATTGCTAAGAGTTTGCAAGGCTCTTTCGTCACACCCGAAATCGTGGTTGTCTTAGAAGTTTGCAGCGTGAGTGGCTGAGTCAGAACCTAGCACGTGCCCCTAGGTTTCCAAACCACACCCCAACTCCCTCAATCAACACTTCCCTCGCTTCATCACGGTTTGGATACTTTAATATTCTCTTCTTGACCTAAACTAGGCCGTAATGATACTCCACAACCGCATTGTTTTGAGGCTTAGCCTACCCGTTTTGCCGCCGAAAACGGCAGCTCTCCTAAGCAACTGATGGTAGAGTGTGGGAATTGAGGCGCTGACTAGCCGCAGCCTTATACTTGCCCCCTGTTACCGAGACATTTCCACGCCTAGATGATCGACAAGTACCGCTGAGTTGGTTACGATGTTCAGCTGCCAACCCCGGATCGTCATGCCGTCAAGGCTCACCGGGAGGGTTTGGTATGAAGATAAGTTCAACCGAGCGTTAGGAGCTGATGAGCTTGATGGGAACGTTAGCGGGAGGGCTCCAAGGTTTACCCCAGGGCCGGAAGCGTGACGGATCCGTAAGTTAACGGATACAGAACTTGAGGTTTACCCGGATTTCTCTTGGGCGGGACCGCAAGCACCATGGAGCACAATTTAAAGGGCACTGCACATGGGTAAGGTTAACCACTCTTGTATTGATTTCTGCCGCTGATGACACTGGCTATGACAGGTATGCCACAAGTTGTTGGCAGGCCCAAGTCTGATTAGACTTTTGCTCCTGATGCCGTTGGAGATTGCAGCCAGAAGCGAGGACCCTTTCCTCAGGTACCCAGAGACCCTGGATATGACGGCATACTCGTAGCTTTGGACAAAGGACCCCGGTGACGAAAATGGCGAGTGGCACTCATAGGGTTCTTTTCATCCAGCTGAAGTTCAATGGGTATATAGGTGAAGGATCGTCTCGTTGGTATTCTATAATCAACCTTGATGAGCAATACTCAAATCAGCAACCATTTTAATATCAACCATGGCACCGAACATGAGTTTGGGGGCCTTGATGGCTGCTATTCTAGCTATAACACCTACTACAATCCATGCTGCCCCCTGTGAGAGCCAGTCCAGCCAGAAAGCCGGCATGCTCTATGCTGGCGGCTGTCCTCTCCCTGGTGTATGTACTTGGGGAAGCTGCACCAGTGTTACTATCGGACTCGACCCAAGGCAATGCGGAAAAAGTGGCAACTCATGCAAGCCTGGAGAACTCTGCGTCGCTGGCGGATGCTACCCCCTAGATGGTGCCTCAGACAACTGTTCTGAAACATGCCGTCTGGGCCAGTGGTGCAATAATGGCAATTGCACTCCTATCCAAGTTGCAGCTGACTCCCGTCGTTGCGGCGATACGAACGAAGAATGTGGTTCCGGATCTCTTTGCGTCAACGATAAATGCCAAAAGATTGACCTTGGTGCAGACGCGACTTCTTGTGGTTCTTCAAATACAACCTGCAGTTCGGGGAACTGGTGCCTCGACGGATCATGCGTACCTTTCATCCTTGGAACAAACGTCCAATCCTGCAAAAAGGCCAGCGACTGCCCCCTTGGTGCGTCATGTAGCGGAGGATTCTGTCGCCAAGTTTTCATCTCAACCGACACCAACAACTGCGGCGAGGGAGACAATCAGAAGGACTGCACTGCTGGTCAACTCTGCATCTCTGGAGAATGTCGCTCTCTCAATATTGCAACCGACACATCTATCAGTATCTCAACCGACGTCTCGCAATGTGGAAGCAGCTCTAAGCCATGTGGAAATGGCCAAGTGTGCATCTCCGGCCAATGCATTAGTGACTTGACTCAACAATCGAGTGTCCCGAGGGTCGCTTGTGGTGCTGGGTCTGGGGGACCTGGAGCACGTATCCCTGGGAAGGATGATGGAGACACACAATCGAAGCAAGGAGGCAGCGATTCGTCTGGAGGAACTGACGGGGAGGATGATAGTTCCTCAAACGGTGATAACTCGGGTGGTGGCCAGGACGACCCATCCAGCCAAGACGAGGAGTCTCCACAAGGTCAAAGAGGAGGATCGCCAAATGGCCAAGATAATGGTGGCTCTGGCTCTGGCTCTGGTGATGACGGCTCAGCAGACGGAGAAGACGGAGGCTCATCAAGTGGGAGCGACACGGCAGCTCGACCACAGGGAATCTCCAGCAGCGGAAGACAGGGCGGAAACTCAGATTTTGGGGATGAAGATGGTATAGGCTCTTCAGCTTCAACATGCGATCCAGTATGCACTGGAAACACGGTCTGTATCAACGGACAATGTTCTTCTGTTCAAGACCCCTCTTCTTGTGGACCATCTTCAAGCCGCATTCTTCGCCGACAAACCACACCAGGGTGCCTGTCAGGTTTTGCCTGCATCAACAACGAGTGTGTCCCCGTTAATGGACCAGTGAACTGTGGTGGTGTCAACTGCCCAATAAATTATGCCTGCATCCAGGATTCCTGCGTGGCACTCGGCGACCCAACCGATTGCGGTGGTGAAGCTTGTAGCGATGGTGAGGTCTGCGTGGGCAATGCTTGTACGCCAAGCAACGGCCTCGCCAGCTGCAGGAACGTCTCTTGCCCTACTGGCGAGACGTGCCCAAATGGAGCTTGTGTTCCCCTTGATAGTACGAGCTCTAGTTCAAGCGGAGGCGCCAGACCACAAGGAAGCAGTTCCAATGATGGAGCAGATGGGGGCCCTTTATCTTCAGGTGATGAAGATGGCAACCGCGGAAACGGAGGCCAGGGTAGCGGAAGCTCTTCCAATGGAGGCTCTTCCAACGATGGGGCTTCTGGTGACGACTCACAAACGGGCAGTCCACAAGGACAAGACTCAGAGGGAGACGACTCGCAAGGGAATGATACTTCCTCGTCTTCGGGTGATGGATCGAACAATGGAAATGGCTCAGGGAATGGATCGGGTTACGGTTCTGACTCCAGTAACAGCTCCGGATCAGGAGACGGGAATGATAACGGCCCCGGTAATGGCTCAAATTCAGGAAATGGTAATGGTTTCGGGTCTGGCAGTGGCTCAAATAACGGTGATGGCCCAGGAAGCGACCCGGACTCAGGGTCTGGCTCCAACTCAGGCGATGGAAGTGGTTCAAACAATGGATCAGGGTCATCTTCAGGCAACGGCTCTGGAGATGGCTTTGGAGATGGCTCTGGAAATGGATCTGGGGACGGTAATGACCCTGGCAGCGATCCAGGCTCAAGTAATGGAAGCGGCGACGGCAGCGGCTCTGGATCAAGTCCAAGCTCTGGTGCATCTTCAGGAAATGGACCAGGCTCTGATGGCAACGGAAACAATGGCTCACGAACGACATCCCAGCCAGCACTTACCGCTCAACCACAAGGAAATGTCCCTGGAGGTACAGAAGACCCCGAAACAGACACAACTTCCTCCGACGCTGGCAATGCAGGCTCAAATGACAGAACAACCTCAAGCACTGGATCTGGAACTCGTCCAAACCAAAGTGGCAGCCCTCAGGGTATTGGTTCTAGTGAGACTAGACCTGGGGATGGTGGTTCTGGGGACAGCAGCACATCCGGCGGGCGCTCGCAAACAACATCCTCCCCCAACTTGACCGCAAGACCGCAGGGAGGCGTGTCAGGAGACGGCGGAGACCCAGAAACAAACAATTTTTTATCCAATGGCGGCGGCTCAGGCACAACTTCTAGGCCTTCGGAGTCTGACGGATCATCGCCTTCCAATGCAGACAATTCGGCACGTACTACTCGTCAGGCATCGCCTACTTCTATCGTGTCTGACGCAGCACCTATTGTCAACACCGACCCAAGCTCAATAGGAACAACTGCACGCACTACTGGCCAGGCGGCACCGACATCTATCGAGTCCGACGGTGCGCCTATCCTGAACACCGGCTCTGACTCAACATCATCCTCGCGAAGCTCAACATCGAGTTCCAGACTTGCTGGAAACCCCCAAGGAATCCCATCGGAGTCGGGTGGATCATCGCCCTCTGGTACAGCTAGCTCCATAACTGCACGCACTACTGGCCGGGCATCGCCAATTTCTGTCGAGTCCGAAGGGGCACCAGTTGTTAACACCGGTTCAGACTCATCAGAGGCAGCTGGGCCATCACCCACGGCCAATTCGGCAACTGCACGCACTACCGGTGAAGCATCGCTGACTTCTGTCGAATCTGAAGGGGCACCTGTCGTCAACACCGGCTCAAGCTCAACGGACGTAACTGGAAGATCATCAACATCAAGTTCTAGAGTGACTGGAAATCCCCAAGGAATTCCAACAAGTAGCTCAGATGGCGACCTGTCGTCTACGGATGACAATGAGGGCAGGAACACCTCCACCCAAGGCTCAGCCTCCCCATCTGCAGATTCAAGCAATGGAAGAAGCAGTAGTTCTACGACTCGAGGCTCAAACTCTCCTTCGACAGACGATGGGGGATCTTCGGCTACAGGTGGTAATGAAGGAACAACGGGCCGGTCAACCCGAAGTTCAGGGACTACCAATACGCAAAGCAGCTCTCTTACCAGTCAATCAAGCGCTCAAAACACAGCTGGGTCTGGAACAACTCAAGGTCAACCTTCGAGCACTGCTCCTACGACCAGTACCTCAGGTTCTGAAGGCCAAACAACGGCAGTCAACTCCCAGACTACCAGCTCAGACCAAGGGGCTAGAACAACAGGCTCTTCGGATGGCCAGTCAACAAGTGGACAGTCTCGGTCTACCACAACCACAAGCGAATCATCCTCCCCTAGTGATCCCACTTCTTGCTCAGAAGATAGCGATTGCCTTTTGGATGTTGACCTCTGTGTTTCTGCAGGAATCAATATCTGTGGTTGTGTGAACTCCGTATGCGTCCCGAACACTGACCCAGATGGCACTTCCACGTCACGCTCTCTCGGCTCTACCGCCGCATCTGAAATCCGGAGTAGCGATAGTTCCACACCAACCGATGACGATGGAGAGACGCCATGCACTGATGATGATGATTGCTTGGCAAACGCTTCGTTGTGTCTAAGTGGCGTGCTCAATATATGTACTTGTATCAATGGAGTTTGTGTTCAAGAGACAACACCAAGTGGCTCTCAGACCACCAGCTCGGCCTCGAGCGTTATTTCTGGAAGTACTGCCAGCACCGCTGGAACTACTACAACTGGAGAGTTGGCTGCTCAGACATCCCTGGCTTGTTCTACCAGCGATGATTGTGCTGCAGATGTCAACCTGTGCGTGGTTGCGGGACTCAACTTGTGTATCTGCTTGAATGCAGTCTGCGTTAATCTTGACCCTAATTTGAACAGTGGTGGAACTGGTGATGGTGATGGTGGTGGTGATGGTGGGAACAATGGATCCGGTTCCAATTCACAATCAACAAACGGGCAAGATCCGACGGGAACCACTGGGGCTCCAGCAACACAGTCATCAATATCGTGCAAAACAGCTGAAGATTGTACAGCAGCTCTTGGGGTGTCCGAATTGGGGATCTTTGTTTGCGTGGACCTCATTTGCCAGCTTCAGCCAACCGCCACAAATGGGGGCCAGATAGCTTCGGCAACGGGCTCTGGAGGGGTTCCTACCATCACTGAGCCGATAAACTGCTCTACAGACCAAGACTGCGTCTCTGCTATTGGAGTTGGAGCCCTTGGCTTGTTTGCGTGTATCGATCTCATTTGCGAACAAACAGCTACAGGCACTCTCACAACGGCGACGAGAACCGGGATTCCTGCTTTAGCATCTGCGACTGATGTTGAGTGTGATACCGATGAAGACTGTGTGGCCGCTCTCGGAGCTGACACTCTGGCATTGGTTGCTTGTGTCAATATTTTCTGTCAAGAGACTACCTCGTCTGCAAGTGCTGTCTCTTCGACAACTCAACCTCCCCCCAATGCCACCGATATCGACTGTTCGACAAACGCAGACTGTGTTGAAGCGCTTGGAGCAAGTGCTCTTGGAGTATTTGCTTGCGTCGATCTGCTTTGCCAACGGGTTGCCGACCCTAGCAGCGGTTTTGTCACCGTCACATCCAGCGGAACTACTGTTCCAACTGGTGGTCCAGGCGATGAAATTGACAACGGAAATGGTGACGGTGGACCTTGCGGCAACAAGGCTGACTGCCTCCTGTCCCTAAACCCTCTTTGCGCTTTGGGACTCTGCGTCTGCTTGGATGCGGTCTGTGGTCTACCTTCAAACGTCAGAACCTGTACACTCAGCTTGCAATGCAACTCTGGGCAAACTTGCCAAAAAGGAGTTTGTGTTGACAGGGTTCCCTGCTCTACAGCATCTGACTGCACAGTAAACCTCGGTTTATGCACATCACTGGGAATCTGTGCTTGTGTCAACGGATTGTGCAGATTGTCTTAACTTTTAACTTTTATTGTACGGCAAGATGCTCTAAATGGTCTATGGTGGTCTTTCTTAATTTATTTTAAATACGTTCTGCGGA
This sequence comes from Fusarium concolor, assembly GCA_013184415.1. Lineage (NCBI taxonomy): Eukaryota > Fungi > Ascomycota > Sordariomycetes > Hypocreales > Nectriaceae > Fusarium > Fusarium concolor. The sequence goes on from JABCJY010000102.1 coordinate 14,070, forward strand.
TTGTTCACTTCTATGGTAAGAAAGAGAGGAGACATTGTCGGTGGAATCGTACAACAGGCTGTATTTATCTCTCGAGACACGAGTTTGAGCACCGTAATCTGATATCAATGATACCCTATCAATTCAAAAACGCAAAATTGCATCCCATTTTTATATTGATTCGCTTAATGAATCTGCCCTCTGCATAGCAACCAATTCTGTGAGGAAAGCATGTGAAGGTTAACTGTCACAGAACTAGAGTTTTGCAGCATCTGAAGCCTAGAAAAGAACGACCTCTTTCCACGCCATAAAGCTTGTGGGGGTCAATTTCTTAAAGAATAACTAAAGTTATATGAGTTTAGCTAGAGTTTAGGTAGTTGTTGTAAATCTCCTATGGTCCACAAGCTTTATGGTGTCTAAAGAGATAATGGTAGCAGATGAATTAATGCACACAACAGAGAAAGCATGTCGGCAACCGTGTGAGCGCTGTAGAGCCATAGTTTGCTTAAATTTTACAAATAAATGAGTGAAATTCTGGTGTTACCAACGTCTTCCTTCATCGCGTATTTCATCCCACGGCTGAGAAACCCTACCTATTCACATCCCCTGGCTGCCATTACCCCCCTACAACTAAGCCGGACGCTGAGTCGATGATAGTAAAGATGGAGCTGAGACGTTTGTTATGCGTATATGTGAAGATGGAAAGTCATTTCCAATTTCGGAAAACTGAACATGAAAAGTAAGAAGATACTGGCTGCCCCCTTTGAACACGATAATAACACAGGCTTTGCAGACAATTCAGGTAAATATGCAGAGTGACCACAACCATGATAACAAGGGGATAGGAAGTCCAGACCTAAAGACTATCGTGCTATCTTTTGCGCGGGAGGTTACAAGCTACTGTCGTGGTTCAGGTGGTCCAGGATACGGAGAGCAGGAGCCCGCCCCAAGAGTCCTGAGCTTTAAGATCGGGGTGGGTTAAAAATGCGGTGAAATCCCCCTTCTCTCTATGCGCGTATTGCATAAGAAGACATAATAAATTCCTCAATTTCGACTACTGCCTATTTAAATTAAAGCTGCAATGCCCAGATCCCACTTGGAAGAGGTAGCGAGGGAGAGAGTGGTTCATATTGTATAGGATACACTTTCATGAAGGGTTCAAAAGGTAGACTAAAGATAGTCACGCTGTGACTACACTTTAAGACCCTGACAGAGTGGGATTCTTATTCATTGTCGGCTTGCGGATGTTACTCGGGCACTTTGACTTAGCATCATCATAGAAAAATCGTTTGATCACGGTTTGACAGTTTTGATGAGTATTACTGCTAACAAACCACTTTAGTCACATTACTAGACGGAATGAATATGGCTTCTTCTTCGACCACTGCGCCCCAGCGGAAGGCAAGAAACGCTCTCGGCAGATAGATACGCTCGCCACTGACATCAAGGAGCTAACGGCGCGTGGTGGAGGATTCTCAGGTCGACCGCTAGAGTGATCTGAAAGATTCTCGAAGAGCTCTTCCGCTAATTGACAGCAGGACGTCCGCTACTACCGCAAGCCAGGCACACGTTGTGAAGCGTAAGCGGCACCTCGAAGAGCAACGGTCACACCACGGGAGGCGGGAAAACACATTCCACTCGACAGCCCTTTTAAATGAGCAAGTGGGACGACCTCTACCAAGATGGAAGTCCTGCGATCGGTGTCAGCCGTGAAGAGTGCTACGATATGCCAGGCACGCTACTGCTGGCAGTTCATCGGTCTAACGCGTACATGGATGTCCATTGGAGCTAGGTCAGAAGGGTTACAGGCCGGCAAGCTGGACTTCGGTTGGAATGGGCTTGTCCCTATAGCACTTCCCATTGTACCGCAAGGAACTTTGGGGCTGGCCTTCTGTCTGTTGAGAGGAAGGTCGGCGGGTGGCGAAGACGGACTCTGCAACCTCCACATGGTGCCGCCTGGGAACCTGGTCGCTTGCGGCCAGAGCCAGTGCAGAGACGCAATACAAGACAATTGAGACAAGCAAATACAGTGTATAACTGTCCATTTCTCTGTATGACTTATGTACCTGTGCCAGAACCCCTAATATGTGTTTCTTATTGTCTTAGACTGGCAAGAACGCTGCTGAGGTAGACTGCAAAGTAGAAGACACTTCCCTCCCATTCACTTTGTTTGTTTGTGCCTGGCCTTTGTGTAGCTTTGACTACCTAACTAACCCCTCGAGAACAGGCTCTGCACATCGAAGACACCGACTGATGAGCGCCGTCAATGCTTGGATGAGCGGAACACTCAGCAGCATGCATCTCCCAAAGCACACACCCCCTTTCGTATCGCTGACGGCACAGGGGCACGAAAGTCGTTTGGTTTGGGATGATCACCACAACTAAATCAGTTCGAGAAGCTTTCCAAATACCCAAGATGGCTACTCTAGCATCCGTGGCTTCAATCCTCAGCTCAAACTCCATCTGCCAATGTGAGTTTCGTGTTTGTCTTTCACAGTGATGGGGAATATCTAGTGCTTCAGCGGAGTCTGATGGCGGTTTGGCTGTTTATGAGTTTGGCGAAACTGACAACATCGGAGACTCCATTCACAAGGCGCTTCTCAGCAGCCTTGCGAAGGAGAAATTACCTAGTTACCGTGGAATCCTTTGGGATAAGTTGAAATGGTAGAAATAAATTATGGTCTTCATTATGCTGTACAACTTACACCGCCTCCTCTTTTCTTTCCTCTCTTGCATCATCGCAACTTCACCCGCCCTCGGTAAGTCTTCCTCCTCCTTGAGTGGTTTCTTCAAGAAAAGCTTGAAGCATCATTTGCTGACCGACTGATGATAGTAGATTTGTATGTATTCGATATTTCATCTTCACTCACGGGCTTCGCTAACACGCTCTTTTTACAAAAGTTCAAAAGCACACATATTCCCGTACGTTCAAATCCATTCGTGCTGATGAGGAGTTAACTGATACGTGGATGCTTTGTAGAATTTTTAACCGCATCTATCGTGAGTATTACTTTACTTGTCCAAGCACTAGACTAACTTTTCCACCAGAATCCAACAATTTCACGTAAGGCCAGATCCCCATGTTGAAGCCGTTGAAATTCTAGTGTTCTCACAACTAGTTTAGCATGTCCGACCAATCCTCCGTAAGTATTCACCCCTAGTCGATCTCTGTGATTCAAGCATACACCGGAGATCGGCTCCGAGGCTCGATTCGTTACTGATCGCTTCTATGAAGGACGAGATGCCTAACTACGGGCTCATTGAGCCTAAGCAAGAAGTCAGTCCAAAACACCCCTTCTCCTGCTCGCTGACTCAAAAAACTAAAACAATTGCTTAGGACTTCGCCACCGAGAAGGAGGTGAGTTTACACTAACAGTTCAAAGTTTGAGACGGTATTGCTAATACTTCCATTTCTATAGTACCTCGATACCAAGGCGGAGGTAAGTAGATGCCCACCTGCGGTTTGTATATGGTATGGCTAACAGTAATACAGTTCCTGCGCGCTCGCTCATTCGTAAGACACAGCCTTTAAAAGTTGGTAGAGCTGAGACTGACACCGATGGCAATTATAGGAGCATCAAAAGCACCTCTTGGTAGGCTCACTACAATATTACTCTATCTGAACAGTAAGACTGATGATGTTTTTAGGTGCTTGAGCACCACAGGGCCATCGCTGCCCTCAAAGTCGAGGTAAATGTTATACTATTATTTTCGATATCATACGCAACTACTTACAGATCTTATAGGCCGACCGCCTTGCCGCGGCTGTAAGTCATCTTTGAGTCTACGTCTCTGAAGTGTACTTCTTAACAGTATACTTAGCGCGCTATGGTCAAGTTCAGGATTACCGAACTTGAGAGCAAGGTATGCATTCGCTTGCCGTCTATACCAGCAGTGGATACTGATAGATAGAAGGATCCTCTTGGTGATGAGGAGGAGGTCATGGCCTCTTTTGAAGCAAGTAAAGCATAGAGCGTTTTATTGGATAACTTAGACTAATGCAAAATAGATCGTGCTCGCCGATGCCCGCGTACGTAAAGACTTCTCGAGAGTTTTGAAAGCATCGGAACTGACACAATTACTCTGTGTAGAAGAAGGCCGAGGACAAGGCCAACGTAAGTCACGTCTGACTAGTTTTCGGGTTCAGTGAAACTAACTTGTTTCTAGTAATTTCTTCCTTTCCTTAATGAGTACGATCGTTCCGTTCAGCTTGTGGCGACCCTGTTCGCTAACATGCCTCAAGCGAGGCAAGTACCAACTATAGAATCAGCCACATTTGACACTACGATACAGGACTGACCGATGCTTTTACACTACCAAATCAATCATTAAGTCGAGAGTGCGGCTGTGGCCATAAAAATACTAACCGTTTACAGTAATGTGATAGATAGGGAGACGGTGAGAACCTCGCCATGGAATATTCTTTCGTTCAATGTCTAACACAAACAGAACGAAATCAAGGCCAAGTGTGGCCGGGGCGGTGGCCCCTATCCATCGGAGCACATACAGATATACCGCCTTTCGGGACATGCTGTGATACTGACGAGACAGGACTGATAGCAAGCATACAAAGCAAGGAGTTACTGAACAGGTGAAGCAAACGGGTAATGTGGTATGTACTATCTCAATACTATCAGGATTTAGCTAACTTTTGGTACAAGATAGACAGGGGTTCCCCAACCGAACAGACCGACGGCGGGCCGAATGACGAACGAATCGAAAACCAGAGACGTACGAAATGAGACTCGAGGGAGAAAAGTAATCAGGTAAGACGTTGGTTGCCCTGGCTGGGCACATCAATGAGGCTGACAGGCTGTGTTGCAGTTCAAAAAGCGAAGAGTGTATTGTTGGAGAAAGATCTTTATCGATGTCACTGGTCTGAGGGAGTTGGATTGGGTTGCTGGTCGGACGAATATTTTCTGGGAGGGCTTTAGGGCGAAATGATCCCACTCAAAGGCTTCAGGGGTATTTGAAAGAGTTCAAGGGGTAGTCATAAGTCGAACGAAAGAAGAACGCAGGTTGTGGCACACATCAACCTGGGTATGATTTGAGACAAAGTATCACCTAATTATTAGGGCACTATACTCTAAGATATCCTAAACTTATAATAAGTTCAGGATATTTTATTTCTAACTTGTATTCCCTGCGTCAGTGGTTCATCAGCCTTGGCACGTTCCTACTCGGTGAGCTCCCCGTCGGCTTGTTTGCGAGCGTTGGCTTTGAGCTCGGCAAAAGAGCCGACAACGCATGTTTGCGTATCCGTGCAGCCTTGGTGCTGTGAATTGGCCCGACATCATGCTATTGATTGGGGAATGATGAGGCAGAGATGTCTGGGATAGGTGGGCTGGTAATGCTGGACCTTCCAACGAGGGGCAGAATGGTTGGTCAGGCGTGCTATGCGGCGTTGCTTGCTTGGAGATCTGGGAAATTCGCTGGGGATCGTTTCGTAGTGCTCGACGGTATATTATACAACTCCAATAGTATGCTATGACCCCAAATTCCCTCGAAACCTTCGACCGGCTGACTCCATGCTCCGATGGAAATGGTGACAGTCTGGTGGTGCTTGACAATTATTGATCGTCTCTGCTTTTGTTAGCTTTATTTATTCAAAATGCAGTAATCCGAGTTAGCCTACCGCAAAAGACCCCGAGCCGGTCTTATTATCAGGAAGAGACTGCTAGTTATTAGTGACTACTTCTGCTATAGTTGAGGAAAGAGAATGCATACAGAAGCCTTCAGCTCGTAGCGCCACTTGTCAAATTTGGCGGCCCCTTGCTGACATTGCTAAAATGGTCATTAGTCCTACTACTCATATCTATATTGGAGTGCGAGATAAGATTATGTTAAGCCTACAAGATGCTCTTGGTGTCCATCGCTTCATCGAGATCAGTCGACACAAGAATCCTTTGTCTGAGAACATAGAGCGTCTTGAGAAGATCGGCCGCGCGCCACTCGGCAAACTTGTCAGCGTCTCGTTGACATCGAAGATGCTCTTGGTGGTTTTTGAAAGCTCGAAGGCTGTGCCATTCCTTGATAGCAAGAGAGAACCTTGGTCTACTTAGAGTTCTTCTTGTTTTTAGCTTTGCTGGCGTGGCCAGCCTTCACCTTCTGTGAACGCGTTAGCAAATCGAGCTTCGGAACCAGTTAGCTTTTGTAGTCGAAGACTAGATGATTCAGTAGCACGCACCTTTGACTCTTTCGGGTCGTTGTTCTTATTCTTAGCTTTGCTGGCATTGCCAGTCTTCACTTTCGCAGTCCTTTTGGTTTTGGCTATCGTGCGAGTGTTTGTTCGGTATGTGGCAATGGTTTGGAATCTGTGTGCTTTGGGAGTGATGATGTTGGGGATAATAATAGAGAAAAAGGAAACACGGGGGAGAAATTCCAACTGCAAACCGTGAAGACAGCTGCGCACGGGCTAATGACGTGTAGAAACGCAGACCACTGCCGGGTTCCAAGGGAAGCTACGAGGCTCCGGTGTCGTGACACTGGACCTGGATCACATTTATAGGTGAGGCTGAATAGACAGCACCGAATCAGCAACACCGAACCATCAATGTTGGGTACTGTAATGGAACCTGGATCGATATTTCACTCTTCCTCGCAGAGAACAGATTAAGGGTAAAATTCTACAAAAGCTACCTACGTATTGGTATAGTATAATATAAGGTTACCCCTAAGTTTAACATATCTCTATAGGTAGATCGATTCCGGATTTCCTTTTCCCTCCTAGGCGAGCAAAGGAGATATCCAAAGTCCGTTAATTACCTAACTATCTCCGTCTTGCTTATTTCCTCGTACAGAAAGTTGGTAATACAACTCTTGGCTGTTGCGGCGTGGACTTGGGCCACCAATCAAGATGTACAAAAATTTAGCGCCACATGCTGGCTGACGCCAGCCAAATTCACTATGTAGGGAACAATCCCGTCAATCATCAGATACACCCAAGTACAAGTGATATGCTGAACAGGTTATAAAAGGTTGATTTATCCTTCATATTGGCGTCTCATTCTCCCCATTGATAATCAAACAAGCACAATAATCCATACCTATTCGAAACCTTCAACAAAATCATCATGGTTCAACACGCCCCCAAAACCACCGTTAACCAACTCGCCCAAGATTATGCCCACATCATCAAGGGCAAAACCATTCTCACCACGGGTGTAAGCCCTGGAGGTCTTGGTGCAGTCTTCCTCGAAGCCATTGTAGTTGCTGAGCCCGAACTTGTCATCCTTGCTGGACGCAGCACTAGCAAGCTTCAACAGACAGCAGACACTCTTGCCAAGAAAAATCCCAACCTTAAGATACGACTTCTGACCATTGACCTTGGATCTCTCAGATCTGCTCGTGAGGCCGCAGAGGAAGTCAATGGGTGGTCTGATGTTCCCAAGATTGACGTACTGGTCAACAATGCGGGAATCATGGGGACAGACCTCAAACTCTCAGAGGAGGGGTTTGAAAATCAATTCGTATCCAACCATCTAAGTCACTTCCTATTTACAAATCTTATTATGGATAAGATCCTGGCTTCCGAATCACCCCGAGTGGTCATCGTCGCCAGCAGCGGTCATCGTTTCGGGCCTATTCGATGGGCCGACCCTCACTTTGGACAGAACGGAGATCTATATCACAAATGGAGGGCTTATGGCCAGTCAAAGACAGCCAACATGTTATTCGCCATCTCGCTGGCTGAGAAACTTGGCAGTCGTGGACTCCAGGCAAACAGTCTTCATCCAGGTGCCATTCTTAGCACTTCGTTGGGCAATCACCTTGAAAGTTTGAATGACCTGAGTAGGTTGAAAGAATCGATTTAACGGACAATTTGGCTAACTTGATTAGTCGAATTTGATCGTGCGATAGGAGACTCATGGGGCTGGGTAGATTGGACAACTCTTCCAGTGACCTCAGATGTCGGCGCCGCTACGCACGCTTTTGCAGCTTTTGATCCAGATCTCAAGGGTGAGTAGAACTAAACAGTTTCAGATTTTCTAAGAAAGCTAACATTGATAGAACATAACGGTGCTTACTTGCTCGACTGTCGCTTGGCGGATCCCTTTACGGACACTGTTAAGCCATGGGCTACAAGCTCAACGGAGGCTAAAATGCTTTGGACACTAAGTGAGGAACTGGTTGGGCAGAAGTTCTCATACTAAATCGGTTGAAGTCTGGTCGATGCCAGGCTTGATCTGACAACAGTCCGCAATGCCCCCGCGATGGTTCCCTGAAAGGCGCTTGGAAATAAACGGATCTGTAATCACATTCATTGGGTGCCCAATATATTTACCGAAAGTCTTTGACACTTCTTTTTATTCCTTTAGTCTGGTGAACTCGAAATAGAAATCTTCTTTTCCCCAACCAGTAACTTACCGTGGCTGTCTAGAGAACATGACTCTAAGCTACAAGAACTGGCAAAGTTGTTCTGGAGATAGAAAACCTTGGCTTTACACAAAATGGGACAATGTATATCGATTCAATATGGTGTTTGGTGACTCCGCTACCAGCACCCTCGATACCAAGCTCAAGGAGTTAACGAGTGCCGGCGGCCGCATCAGCGTCTTTGGGATTTCCATCTGGATTGGCGACGGCGATAGTGGAAATAACACTCATACGACATCATGGGACAGGGCCGCCAAGACCTTCAAGGTTGCGCCTAACTTTGATAACAACATTGCTACCGTTGTTGGTAGCGTTGCTCAGCCTGTAGTCTTCAGTGTTGATTAAATGTTATGAGATGTATTGATCAATTATGTGCTATGGCTCATGGGTTCCAAATTCATGCCGCTGCGCGGGTTGTAAACTAACGAAGATATACAGTTAAGCTCCGGACCAAGTCTCATGGTGATTTCCTATGAATAAATGTTAGCATCCAGTGATGCAAGCATCAGAAGAACATTCACTCACCCTTAAGTAGATGCCTAATAGGTTCCGACTTCAGATCAAACCCATGTGCTCCAAAGCTATCAAGCTGAGCTTCCGAAAAGCAAGTAGGCAGATCAGTTCCGCCAATATACTTAAGATATTCCAAAGTAGCACTCAAACAAGGCAAGTGAGCATCAGCCTTCAAACCCTCAAGCACAATCGCTTTAAGAGAAGGCCACGACTTCTTGATCTCGTTCGGCACACCAGGTCTGCAGAGAGGATGTACATCAGAACCCTCAGCATAAGCCACGTCTAAGATATCGAAGACATAGTCTGACTTTATGATGCAGCCTGCTCTCCAGATGTGCAACACGCGTGTCATGTCTACACCCCAACCTTCCTGTCGATTCTTGCGTTCCATGACATCGAATCCTTGGATGAAACATGCTAGACTTGTGACATAGACAGCTTGGCGCAGTTGTTCAAGGATATGCGCTCGTTGTTCGGGTGCGACTGTGAAGGGTTGGGGAGAGACGGTGCCGATGGATGCCTTAACAGCACTTCGTTGCTCGATTTCGGCTGAGGCGAGGCGGAGGTAATGGGCTGCTGTCAGACTTGGTGCAGGGACGTGAGAGGCAACAGCTTCGATGTTGGCCCAAACACCGGTACCTTCGGAGTCGTTGGCATCTTGGACAACAGCGTCTCTGATTTGATGTAGAAGAGAGCCGCCGTCAACGGGGCTTCTGGTTCTGCAGATGGGACCGCTGATCGAAACCAGGAAGTTACCTTTCTGTAATAGCAAGTTAGTTAAATCACTCAAGATCAACAGCAGTTTGAAGCTCAGGAAATTCTTACCAGCTCTCCCTCCTGGCACCAAGAGTCGAAAACATCTCCAATCTCGTCACCATTCATCTTCAGACATTTATCCATAATCTCCCATGCTTCACAAAGACTGGACATGATTCCATGCTCAATGCCATTATGAATCATCTTCACAAAGTGACCACTTCCACCAGATCCAATATTGGTCACACAGGGGCGACCTTGATCATCCCTAGCTGCAATTTTCGCCAGAAGAGGTAGAATCTGCTCGACAGCCCACTTCTCACCACCAGGCATCAACGACGGTCCATATCGTGCACCAAAACTACCTCCTGAAATTCCCAAGCCAATATATGCAACACCAAGAGGACGGAGAATATCCTGTCTTGCCTGTGTGCGTTCGTAATTCTCGTTCGAAGCATCGATAAGGATATCGCCTTTCGAAACACGTGGCTTGAGTTGTGATACAACACTATCACCAGGACGGCCGTTGGGAAGACTGAAGATAAAGACCTTCGGTGAACCTAGGCCTTCGCATAGGGTATCGTAGTCGTGGCAGATATGGATCCGTTTCGATAGACCGGCCGCGGCAGCATTTTTGGAAACTTTATCGAGGCTTACGAGGGATGTATCGTGGATTGATACGTCTAGACCTTTTTCTGCGAAGAGGAGCGCCACGGCGCCTCCCATTGTGCCTGCGCCGATGATACCGACCTAGTGGAAGGTTAGTGATGCATATAATGATATTGCATTGGGTGGGTTACTTTGGTGATTTCCATGTTGAGTTATCGATTTTAGAAGATAGTGATAATCAAGAATTGATGAAATTAGGAAGCCTGTCCTTCTGAGGATTAAGAATATCAACATCGTCCATCGCGTCCAACAGATGATTTATATACACGAGCATTTCTCACGAAAACATCTCAATGCCCTCAATCTGAGGTGAGCCATGATTGCACTGCCTCCATTTCACATGATGAGGTTGACAGTCAGCTAAGTTGACAGTCAACTAACTAAGTAAGCCTACGATCCTCAAAATCAAGGAAAGTTTGAAGCAATGAGCTATGATGAAGAATATCTCATGATTATGAACGACGAGGTCGACAGTCGACTTGGATAGGATCCAATAAATCAAACTCAGCCATGCCGGGTCTCCGAGCAATCAGCCCGTTGAAAGCCGACAACCCCCACGGGGATCGGGGAACCATCGACCAAGAGCGTGGAGTAAGAGCCTCATTAAGGTCCCCCTAATTACCAAGACTTTGGAACCTAGCAGGTGGTCCAGAAAATAACCAGCACACCAAGAATCTATTGACATAAAGAATTAGGCATTTAGGCCCTAAGACTTTAGGTAAACTATCCTAACCTTTATGACACCCCCTTACCTTGATCCCGGTTTTTCTCCAACCCACCTGGCTTAGTTACGTATCATGCCCACTACCAGGCTGACTGTCAACCGCGCACAAGCCAAGTACCGGAACTAGACTCCATCCTACAAAATACTCTCGTGTTCCGATTGGTAGGTGACAGTCAGCCTTTCTCCATAAATGGCTTTTTTACGCACTAGTCTCCATTTAGTAGGTCGTTCTCCGAATTTCTCCAAGTTGTTGAGCTGGGGGCTGCAAGCACAATTGATCGCTGTGAAGATGAAACTTCACAGCGATTCATGACAAGGGCGATTAAGCACCTGACGACTTTGACATAAATAGTTATTCCCCATACCCCAGATTATTTAACCCCAAACCCCAGAAGATCCTCATTCATCTGGAGTAACTTTATCTTCTTATCTTATCAGGTCTTTTCTCGCCATCATGACAAACGAGATCACAAACTCGACCGCCCATGGCGATGCTCGAGGTGAAAAACCCTCCTTCGAAACAAAGGAAAACCTCGAAAGTGTTGTTCCTCGAAACGATCGTCTTGCCATAGCTTCGACTATGGATCCTGAAACTCGTGCTCGAGTTGAGAAGCGTCTCAAACTCAAGCTTGATGCTCGGTGCGGTCTCTTTGTCTTGATTTATATCATGAACTATCTCGATCGAAACAACATCGCCGCTGCTCGTCTCAAGGGCTTACAAGATGATCTGAAACTAGACGATAACGAGTATGCCACATGTCTCAGTATCCTCTACGTCGGCTACATCCTTATGCAAGTTCCTTCAAACATGTTCATCAACAAAATCCAACGACCCTCTTTATATCTCGGATGCATCATGCTTCTTTGGGGTCTGGTTTCAACACTCTCCGGAAACGTCCATAACTTTACTGGAATGGTTATTATCCGTTTCTTCCTCGGTTTCACTGAAGCTGCCTTCCTGCCCGGAGCGTTGCTTATCCTTTCGAAGTGGTATACTCGTCGGGAGCTTACTAAGAGGAATGCTATCCTTTTCTGTGGAAATTTAATCTCCAATGCGTTCTCAGCTTTGATTGCAGCTGGAGTTCTTTCAGAGATGGATAACAAACTTGGGCACGCTTCTTGGCGCTGGCTTTTCTGGAGTAAGTTCTCTGATCAAATCTGATTGAACAAGCGCTAACAAATTTCTCTAGTTGAGGGTGCCATCACCATGTTCATCGCTATCCTCGCCGTCTTCATCCTCCCCGACCTTCCCACGAACACTCGAGGTTTCTCTCAGGAGGAACTTGCAGTAGCTCAGCTTCGAATGATCGAGGATGTTGGTGAGGCTGACGAAGATGCTGAGGGTGAAGGAGCTTTTGCCGGATTGATCATGGCTCTGAAGGATCCCAAGATCTATGTTATGATGATCACATTTGCTGTCTATGTTGTTGGCCTGTCTTTCAACGCTTTCTTCGTAAGTTTCCCGTTCCCGTTTGTTATTTATGATACTAATGATACTACAGCCTTCACTTACTAGCACTCTTGGTTTCGCTTATGTCCCAACTCTGCTTATGAGCTCTCCACCTTGGTTGTTTGCTTGTATTGTCTCCCTCATCGTTGCATGGAGTTCCGATCGAACGCAGGAGAAGTTCTGGCACATTGTTGGTCCAATCTGTGTTGGTCTTGTCGGATTTATCATCAGCATGTCTACACTGAACGTCGCTGCACGATACCTTGCTCTGTTTCTCCAAGCCTCATCTTATGCTGGGTAAGTTGCGCCTTCCAACTTCCATTCGTTTGAATCTCTGACTAACAACGAGCAGATACATCGTCTTTTATTCATGGATCAGCTCAACCTTCCCTCGCCCCCCTGCCAAGCGAGCCGTAGCCATTGCCTTGATCAACGCATTCGCTCAGCTCGGCAACATTGCTGGTTCTTATGTTTGGGGTCTCAAGGAGAACGGCTACCGCAAGAGTTATGGTATTGTTGCGGCCATGTTCGCAACTACCATCATGGGTGCTCTTGTTCTCCGCCTAATGCTGTCCAAGTTGAATAAGAAGCTTGAGGCGCTTGAGCGAGATGAAGTACAAGCCCAAGCCACTGAGAAGGCGATGGAGGCTGAGTCAGATGAAGCTCTCCGAGTTCGAAAGGGCTTCCGCTACCTTGTCTGAGCATGGTAGATGAGTTGGATATACCTGGGTCCCATTTCAGACTACCCTAGGCCTTTATGCAAGGAGGGCCATATCAGTGGTACTAGTGTAGAACTATCAGATTGTCGAATTAAGAATACAAGAAGTTAAACGAATGAGACTCTCCCTAAAACCTTTCATGATATAAGTCATGAGGTGATTGGAGAGTTTACGATTGATCGGAAAGGCGTTGTAGTTCTAATCAAGCCAAATCGTTTAGTGTATTTAGTGGAGATTGCCCAAGCCGGAAGCCATAAATCACTGCAATCAAATCACCAAAGAGCCTCAAGAAATATATAGTCCTTCTAATCTGAATGCTTCTTATTTATCTACAGTGACGTCAACTCTCAACATCACTGGTCTCGTGCATCAGCTTACATTATTACCCTTTCCTCTTCCGAGAGTCTGGTCCCGTGTTTAAGTCGGCCCGAAAGGACACTTCGGGGCGGGGCCAAATTGCGGGGAACGACAGGGATCTACCTTAGGCGACCGTTTACCACCGTACGTTTCCATTCGCAAATTCAACCATCACCTTCTAAAGATTCATTCCAACCCTCAACACCGTGGCGATGGACCCTAACTCTGTCAAACCTCCAGCCCAAGCAACTCCTAGACCTGATGCCCCTGCTGAGGAGCCAACCACTTGTCGAGAATGTCGTCGACGTAAAGTCAAATGCGACGGTGTTATGCCCGTTTGCACAATCTGTCGAAAGTACAGGCGTCATTGTCTGTATGACAAGCATAGTAGGACTCGGCTAACCCGAAGGTACATACCTAGCGCTGCATCTATTAGCACTGTAACATCTTTCGGGGCTGCTACTGACTACGACATAGACAACTAACCCTCCTAGAGGAGCGCCTTGAGAAGGCCGAAACCGTCTTGAGACGGCACTACACAGATGGCCAGATTGCTGAAATGCTAGAAGGTCCTAAAGAAGGTCTAGCTACGCAGAATCAACCAGCCGCGACGCCTGCAACACTACCTGAATCGGCGCCAACACCAGCACTAGGAGCAACGCCTGGGTTAGTCAGCTTACCAACTACAACCCCAACCCCAGGCAGTGTAGACAATCTGCTACAGCTACCAACTCAAACACCAGACTCTGGTCTTTATATGACTGGAATAGGAAACGCAGGAACTTTCACAACAGATCCGTTGTTGCTGGCGCCTATTGGCGAACTCGACGCTGGTCCTGGTCTTTGGACTGGCTCACAAGATACGGCGTGGGAAGTTCCATCTACAGCTGAGGACTTTGAGTGGAATGAACAGGAAACGTCATGGGGAACATACGATCCAACTACCTGGTCGATAACCAGCCATGTTGACGGAAATCCCCAAGCCATTATGGATGGAATGGCTTCTCTGACCATTGGAGATCAGAAGAAGGGTTACTATGGAGCTGCGTCTGGATCCGCTCTATTACGCCAGATCCTTTCTGCCCGTCCAGATGGAGAAGAAACTGACGCAGAAGTGGCATTACATGAGATTGAGTCTCTGTTCCAACAGCACTCAGACCACTCACAATGGTTCCGTTCTCAAGCTATGTTAACCCGCGTGGCTGTTGAAAATCTCATCGATGCTTTCTTTGTCTTCTATCATCCCACATTCCCAATCGTACACGAGCCCACATTTCGTGCACAATATGCTGGTACTTTGCCTTGTGCCAACAAAGGCCACTGGAACACGCTTGCAAACATTCTTGCAGCTTTGGGATCCTTCGTGAGCAGCAATGTTGCGGATGCTACAGATCTGCCCATCTTTCAAGCAGCACAAAAGAGTCTATTTTCAAACTATCTCGAAGTTGGAAATTTGACACTTGTGCAAGCATTTAGTTTGTCATCGAACTACATGCAGAAGAGAAATAAGCCTAACACTGGATTCAACTATGGTGGTTTAGCTATCCGGCTGGGTATTGGACTGGGACTTCATAAGGATTTGGAAGGAAACAGTCTTTCACCATTGCAGACTGAGACTCGACGCAGAATATGGTGGTGTCTGTGTGTTCTCGATGTGGGTGTGACTATCACCTACGGTAGACCACTGAACTGGCCTCAGGCTGGTGTTGAGACAGCTTTTCCTCTGAACATACACGAAAAGGTAAGTTGAATACCTCCGTCTCAGAAAAGCTTTTGTTAACTCGCTCTAGGATCTCACCCAAGATTCTACCCAATGCCCACCAGAAGTCGACGGCATTACAATGTACACATACATCCGCGTCCAATCAGCCTACCATCTCAGCACAATGACAATCTACAACCGTCTAATCACCAGCCCCTTCCCCTCAGCCACAGAACTCATCACCCTCGACGACGTATGCATCGGATCCTGGCTCGCCCAAGTCCCATACTACTATCGCACCCTTCCGCCGCCAGACTCTGAATTCGCGCTTGGCATGGGTATCAACGAATGGCGGTACCGAAATCTGAGAATCGTCATGTATCGACCGTTTTTAGTCCGCTGGGCACGATTCTCTGCACAGAACGCTCAGCAGAATTTGACGAGCAGTGAGAATTTGGCGGTTTTTAGATGCCTTGATGCTGCGAAGGAGTCGATTACGCATATTCAGGGATATTGGACATCGAGGCCTCACTCGAGGCTTGCAGCGTTTTATATCCTGTAAGTTCGCAGCACTATCAAGATGTGAATCAGGCTAATGACTATAGGTATTTCTTATTCCACGCAACTTTAATTCCAGTCCACTGCTTGCGACAAAACCCTCATCACGCACTCGCACCCGACTGGCGCGCGCAAATCCAAGCGTCTCTCTCTATCATGGGTCCAATGGCAGAGTTAAATCCCAACAGCTCCAAATGCCGCGACATCACCCTCAAGCTGTGCTGGCCGCACCTCAACGAAGAAGGAACACGAACATACTCCGAAAACACACCTTTCGTGCCTGGTGTGGCAGATAGTGAGGCAGCTTCGATAATCAGCGGATATAATACATGGTGTGAGTCCATGAGCAACGCAGGGATATCGGTACCGACGTATGAGTGGGCGGATGATAATGATTCTGCTCTTGGTTTCTTTTGATAATGTTCGGAAAGGTGTTGGATTTGGCAGAAATCTGACGCAAACTCATGAAAGCCTTTCTATCAGATATTAACATAATCAAAGCGCAAATAATAATCTTATTTATACTGGGCTCTGTTTCCTGTTTCTATCACTCCATGAAGTCTTGCTTCCTGGAGAATCTACCCAAATTTCTGGAACCTTTTCTGTAGAG
>JABCJY010000103.1:0-104132 GCA_013184415.1 Fusarium concolor
GTCCATCACCCACCTCACCCACCTCCTCCGCCCCCACCACAGCCATCATTAGGTCCTCATGGCCATCAACAGAGGGATTCTTGGGGTCAGTTACCCGCTCCACCTCAGCAATGGCAAGGAGCAGAGGAATCTATGAGACATTGGCTGCAGGCAAGGGCAGAAGAGGACAAGAGGAAGCAAGAGGAAGAGCGAACAAGGCAAGAAAGTTTGCGTCTGGAGCAGAGGAAGGTTGAAATGGATATGCTGCGGACATCGCTTCAAGCAGGTATTCCTCCTCCCATGGTACCTTTGGTATTCGCAGGCATGGGTGGTGGAGGAGTCGCACCACAAGCTGCTCTGGAATGGGCTCAACAGTTTATGCCTCCAGGCCAGGCTCCTCCTCGTGCTCAGATTATGCCTGCACAATGGCCTGTATCGCCTGAACACCAGCGAGAGTCCCAGGTGCAGTCGCATCCACACGCACAGCATCCGGGTCTTCAACCCGCATCAACACCAGCAGCTGGATACGTGTATCCGCCATCGCCATCAAGACCTCGCGGCCAGACGGTGAGTGGTGCAATTGGACGGCCCATGGGCATGTCGACGTTACCGAGCCTCAACACCAACGTACCACAGCCTGCACAAGCCCCTCCAGCAATGCACTCGCATCAGCACCCACATATGCAGCAAGAGCCTCAATCGAGTCCTTCAATTTACTTTCACCACTGGCAACCACCAACATCGCAGGCCAGTGGTAGCTCGAACCGACCCGGAAGTCCTTCTGGTTCGTCCAAGACCAAGAGAAAGAGAGATTCTCTGTGAACTAACGCAGCTTTTGTGACCATAGGGGAAACACCCAGAAAGCGCAAGGCAACAGGGCAGCATCATGCCCCTTCCCCCACCCGCAGTGAGCAACGATACCGATCGCCACCTCCTCTTAGTCAAAGCAGTTCGTCAAACGTAGCGTTTCGGGGGTCACGACGAGGCCATTCGCGGCAAAGAAGTGACATGTCACCCTTTAGAATCACCGGGCCAGGACGTTCTCGAAGGGAGAGTTTTGGGGGTCCTTTACGCCGAATGTCACCAATACGAAGCTCAACGCCTATGCCATCGCAAGACCGACCAGGCAGCGAACGCAGCGAACAAAAACAGTCAGTATCAGCTATGCTGTCAGAGGAGCCCCCGCCCGCCACGCGATATTCAGGGCCGTCTCGCGCGAGCGAAGAGCGAGAACATCGTTACAGGCAAGCAACTCCAGGAGATTCAAAGCCGCAAAGAAGTGTTGAGGAAGCGTCAAAGCCGCGAGATGATTTAGGGGAGGGACAAGGCGCTTAACGGTGATTCCCCGAAACGCGTTTTCGGATCAGCATTTGGGATGGTGCGCCACACGCAATCATTTTACGTCTAAGCGCGGCTGTCATTTAATTTACGACAATCCACAATCCACAAATCGTGCGCACATACGATTGATGGCTCAATACGGCAGGGAAGAATAATTTGTCTGGAGGACTGGGATGAAGAGCGATTCCACCCCTGAATGAGCATGCATTCCAAATCAACAATACATATCAGAGCAAACATGCGGTTGACCAATTTGAGCGATTGTCTCTTCTGGTCTCTACTAAGATTCTGACTCAGACTTGAGCCACTAGTCATTCACTATATCATTATTATTAGAAATTGGCGACGCGACTTTGCATTTTAATCCTATGCTCTTGCTGAGCACTCGAGGGGGCAAAGGGGTTGGTCAAAAAAGGGGAAGGAAGGATACGGTACAAAATGGAGTTTTGACTTTGCTTTTTTTGTTTTTTGTCTATTGGAAGGAGTCGATGGCATCAAAGGGACAGCATTGGGTATAGGATAACGAGCCCGGGCTCAGGCTCGATAGGATGGAGGACAGGCAGGCACTCGAAATGGTTCTTGTTCAATGGACAAATATAGATATCCTGTGGGCTTAGATCTGAGGAGGATGAAGTTTCGCAGCTTCATGCAATGCATAACTGACATTCTCGAGAAATGCAAGTCGAATGTGGTGGCTACAGACGGTCAGAGCTAGCAGCAACGCTATTGACTTGGCCGAGGTACCTATTCAAGCCATGATCTGGCATAAATATTGATGAGCCACAACCACATTAGCTTCTGTCCTTAGTCGAACCTGAGCCTCAGTCTACTGGAAGCCTCAAAAGCCATCCCTCAAAGGAGATCCAGGAACGCCCCAAAACAGAGTTGCGGTTACTGAACGCCATACCACTAGCAGTAAATGCATTAGGCGCCCGGAAATCGGAATTCGTAATCTCGTAAAACAGGGGTCTGACCTGATCTAGTCCTCAATGGAATTTAGATGCCTCTTGTGACCACAACCCAAGGCCAGCCACGTCTTTGATCTTCAGAAAAGCCTTTCAATTGAGTGAAGAGGAGGATGAGAATACGAAAAAGCCACAATACTAAGTTACTTACCAGAAGAGGAAAAGCTTGGCGATTAAATGAAGGGATGTATAAGAGGACCTGTATAAGAACAAAGTCAATGGTTCTATGCATAAGCCCCCATGCAACTGAACCATTGAGAAGCTCCAAAATAATACTGCCACGCTTTTTTTCAGCTCCTGTGGTGCAGGCGTGGCTTGCATGTGAGTGTCTTGAAGGGGAAAACTCGGCCGCTTTCGCGTCAGTGGAAAGAAGTTTGGGAGCAATCAGCACAAAGACATGAGTGATAGAGTAGCATTATATAGCGAAGCTATTATCTCGCGTCATCCCTATTTCAGGGCATATTCTAGGCATCGGCTTATCGCCAGGCCGGTTACATCGGAGCTAGGACCAAACTCAATTCCTTTCAATAGCACGAGAAATAAGTATGTACTGTACAGGGAAGGAGAGCTAAGAAGGATGGTTAACTTACGGCTACTGTACAGCCCAATGGACTAGACTAGCTTCAGAAGTTCTGTTATAAATAACTTCGCTTGAACATAATTGAAGTTTAGATAGCCGTGCCGCTTCCGACATTCTGGCGCCGGCGCCCCCGCACCGGAGCTCCGGGAGGGGTCGGAGGTCCAGGCCCAAAGAGGTAATCAACACGGTTGAGTGTTAAGATGGAGGGGGCACAGACTGCCGTGAAGCAAAGGGGTGGATGGATTGATAGAATGACAGGTCTGACCATTGCGGCTGACGGTATCATAGAGCCCTGGATAAACAAGCAAACTACAGTAACATTACTGAGGCTTGATGAGACGGCTACATACTCCCGATTACTAACAACTTGGTCAAACTACAACGATCCCTCAATGTTACCGTCTTGTTTAGGACCAAGCCATGTCACCTTATTCTGTCACATCGAACATGATCTGATCAGCCATAGCTAAGCTGAGAGAATGTTACATGGGTCTTGTCACTCGGACAAGTCGCAGTACTGCAGGCATTTTCAATAATACTGTATAGTTATACATTAACTTCGAGGCCACCATGGCACTCGTATCTCGCTTGTCTTTCGGCTTCCCCTCATTCTGCATGCTTGATCCCCCTCCTCCTCCTCGCCTTCCTCATGTACATTAAAAGTGCAATCACACACCATATCATCCCAAGCCTCATCAGAGCAACCCTTAAAGCAACAGTAAAACAAAGTGGTGCCAGGAGGGGTATATAAGATTAAGTTCCGTGGCTCCAAACGCTATCAACCACCAAAAGGGAAAAACTCCATCCTTTTTTCTGAATCCATGACGCTCTCATGAACCAATACAAAGAAAAGAATGGCCTCGTTTAGGCATGTGGTTCCTCAGAGGCCGTAGCATGAGGGGGGTATCGAGCATTTCGCAATGCAACGCAACGCAACGCAACTCAAAACAAGAAAGCGTCCTGAAGAATATCGTGATACAACCTCGCATGTACAAAGAGCAATTAAGCCAAAAGACAAAGGAGAGTGTCCTCGTTGGACCAGAGTTATGGCAAAAAGACTTGCTACGTCTTCTTCTTGCCGTGGTGTTGTTTGTATTCCGCCTTGACCACTTTCATTAACAGGTCCTCATCCTTTACAGGGATCGATGACGTTAATGCCTTCATAGCGTTCTCGAATTCCGCATCCAAGAGCACCTCCCGAAGGGCTTGAGCCAATGCTGCACTAGTAGCGTGCAAAACATCGTATTCACCAGATAGAGGAGGGCTGCTCTCGGGCTTTCGAGATTCACTCACAGAAGGCGTTTCATTACCCAATAGGAGGAAGACATCCCAGATTCTCAACTGGGCCGGAAAGGGTACGGAAAGGTTAAATAGTGTCAGGTACCAGCGCGTACCATAAGCAGTAGTGTCGATGCACAGCTCGTCCTAAAACCGTTAGTATTTAACTCGTGGGCGCTGGAGAAAGACTTCAAACTAACCAGTTTACTGGCTACTTCCTTATTGAGCCAGTGTTTGCTGAAGTCATTCATGGCCGCCATGAGTTCCTCAAAGCCTGGGCGATACAGCTGTGCCAGTCCACGCAGCTGCCACATGCGCACCAACATCACAAAGCACTTCTCTTCATCGAAGTAGCAGAGCAATGTCGCCGCTAGCGACGCCATGCCTTGGACGTAACCCGTCTCAGGGTAGTAGATGGATATCGCATGTAGAACTCGGAACAATAAACGCTGGCCGCCTCGATAACGTCGTCGAAACATGATATGGCGACTGATGGTTCTCGGTACGTCCAGGTCGATCTGCACATCGTCTGGAGAGCTCCGTAGCTGGAGCCGGTGGAACTCGGCCACTATCTTTTCCTCAGAGGGCGATCCCTCATGTTCCCTAGCGCTGATGGCCATAAAAGACCACCACGCCGCTCCCCGCCATCGGTCGGGGATCCCCTTCCATGTCCTTTCAATAAGCTTCGGATTTTTCATGTCAAATTCGAACTCCATACCCTCTCCTTCACTGCCCTTGCGAACAACTTTAGCCATCCTCCTCCATTTTTCTGATCTTTCCCACTCCTTACGCTTCATCACTTCTGTCAGTTTCTCGGCCTGAATCTCGTCCACAATATCCTGAAGGCTGGGTGCGGCGTTGAGCATATCGCCTGCTTCGTCCATCCACCGTCTGTCGCGATTATGGGGCAGCAAGTTGCTGGCTTGTCGTATGACTGATCGAGATGATCGAAGAGACGTTGATACTGATAATTCGGATGCTTGTGTGTTGAGTGACCTGGCAGAGACTTTTCTGGTAGGGGTCCGTCGACCGCTGCCACTGAGAGTGGATGTCAAACCGTACGGATCTCGTTTCCTCAACAAGCTACGTTTTCTAGGCGAGCCCGAGGCAGATCTCGTCTCTGTCGGTGTGCCCATTCTTGAGCCGGGGGGTGGTGGTATGGTAATGAATCCATATCGATCAACGTGGGCACCCTCAAGGTCATCCCAATCTTCGAGTCCGCCTCTAGACCGTAGGGAAGAAGAACTTCCAGAGGCGGGCATTTGCCAGGCTGGAGAAAGGTGACCTGGAACACTGAAAGCAGATGCATGTTAGCATAAATCATAGTCCGCGATGATTACAATTGGGTCATTCAAGGAAAACCATACGAGTCAAGTTCATTCTCCTCGGACGGGACCTCGGGAGTTGGTTCAAGACGCTCGCCGTACGAGTGCCTCTTACCAGGCTCACCGTGGGAACCATCGCCAACAGTATAGAGCGATCTCACCTTTTGAGATTCCTTCTCCACGTCGGCGGCCAAGACACGAATGCCGGGGGTTGACACTAGGCCATGAGGAGAACCATCGCCTGCCCCCTTAACCGAATTGTTCATGTCGTTGGACTCGTCGCTGGGTCGAGGAAGGGTTTGTGACTTTGGGGTCGAAGGAGTAGTGGGTGTAGGAGTGGTGGTGCGCGGCGCGGTTGTTGAGGGAGTGGGAGTGGGAGTGGCGCGGCCCGAGTCGCTCTCGTCATTGTTTGCGGTCGCGAGCGTGTCGGCGTTTGTAGATGATGAAGTGGATGTAGAAGAGGAATCAATTGACATGGTGTGCTTTTTGATAGCGCCACCAATAGCGGCGGCGTCTTGAGTTCCCAACATGATGCTCCCTCGATTGGAAAAAGAAACCGTGTTCATGAAGGCATCATCAAGGAGACTTTCGCAGGGGATGGAGACGTCGAGGGGAACAAAGGGGAGATCGTTATTAGATGAAATAGTGGTGCCCGCCGATGTAGCATTGCTAGTGCTATTATTCGATGTTGTGGAGGCAGAACGGGACCTGGTCCAAAAACGGGAAGAGCCCTGCTCCTTGTCCGACGAATGCGATTGCTCTAGCTCAGACTCAACCAAATCCATCGCTGTCGCGGGATCAGTGGCGGTAGCGTTGACGGTGGTACCAGGGGCAGCGATGGTAGTGGATTGTGCACTGGCAGTTGGGGTGCTAAAAGCGCTGGAAGGGCTGGTGCTGGGGCTGGTGCTAGCAGTGCCCCGCCACAAGGGTTGGATTGGGGTGGTGAACATCTGGGAAAATGTACCGAACCGAGACCCTGAGCGTGCAAGACCCTTGGAGATTGTGAGGGGAGATGATGAGCAAGAAGTGCGAGGTGACGATTGAATTGAGGGACAAGGAGATTTGTGAGAACGGGAACCTGAAGCAGGCGGGTATGTAGGGGAGGAGGGAGCTTTGCCTGGGAGACACTCAGAGTAGGGAATGGAGAAAGGAACCGTTGAAGCAGTCCTGCTGGCTCGGGTAGGCGTATCAGAGTGGGATACCTGAGGTGGAGGAGGCGGCGTGGTGCATCGAGCGTTGTACATGACACACAAGGCATCGGTTGGTGATAATGTTAGCGGCTCAAAGATGCTATTCTCGTCCACAAATGGATCATCCATTCGCTGTATTGTCGTACTGGGCTGCGACATGACGGATGACACTAGAGATGATACGTTCGATTCCACTGCAGGAATCTTGTTTTTGCAGTCGGATTCCGTGTATTCGTCCTCGCCCTCCTCCTCATGGATTGTCGAGGTAGACTTGTTCCTGGCAACTCCGGAATCACGTTTCCACTCCTCCACTGATACAGGAGATGTCCTCAAAGTTGACGAAGATGAAGCTGAGCCTCGAAGGGCTGGGTGCTCCTCGGCTGGTGGTGCAACAATACCAGGAGGCACAATTACAATAGGACGATGACGGGAGCTGTGTGATGATGCCGAAGAAGACGAAGGGCGGCGTGAGAGGCGAGTAGGATCCCGTGACACAATGAGAATGGGAGGTTCTGCTGGTACGGTCTTCTCGTATCGCAAAGCCACAATGCTGGGGTCAAGTCGTAAACTGGTTCGGCGCTCAGGCTGCTTCTGCCGCACGCTGCCAAATTTGGAGGGCAACATGGTGCTGTTTGGCTGACTGAACAAAGGAACCAACAATGAGAATTATGTAGTAGTGATAAGAACCCCAAACCATTGGCTGGTTATTGTCGAAAAGGTGGTGGCCTATTCGTGTAAATAGAGGTTTGCTTGTAAGTGAGACCCCAGTAGATTAGTTGAGAGAAGCAGCAGCAAATGCAAGGGAGAGCAATGCTGATGCCGGGGAACACAACCTAAGACTGAGCCCAATAGTTCAGGTGAAAGTCGAAGAAAGCTGAAGAAAGGGAGAGGACCGCGAGTCGATATTATAGAGAAATGCGGCACAATCGAGAATCCAGAAGGAACCCAAGGGAGAGTCCTATCAAGGGAGACTTGGACAAATCGCTAGAATGTGAAGTAGAACTGGAACTGAACTGGAACTCGACTCTGTTGAAATTGGATCAAACTGAGTCGAGTAGAGTCGCCCAAGTCGTAGTCTTAGACTTGAATGAGACAACGCAATCTCGTAGATGTCAAGTTGAAGGTTGTGGGCATGCAGAGAAATAGCCAAGGATCGTTCGGTAGCGAAAAGTCGAAGGTTGGCACAACATTGATCGAGTGTGAAATGTCCCGCGTTTTGAATTGCTTCCAATATTAGTCGTGAGAGATAGAAAGTCGTAAAGTCGTGTCCAGCCGGAAACAACGGTTGATGTAGAGTGAGGTGAAGTGAAGTGAAGTGAAGTGAAGTGAAGTGAAGTGCGGTGGAAGGCACGGATCACGGTCTCACAAGCAAGATGAGTGATGATGGATGGGGAAGCCAAGCGAGGCGAATCGATCAAAATCCGGAGATGGAGATGGAGTGCGTTCCTTATACTAATATCTTTCTACCCAGTCTACCTAGACCGACTCATCAACAGTGCAACAACGACCGAGAAAAAAACAAACAAAAACCCAACTTTTTCCCTCTGCTCTTCTTTCTTTGGTCCATTTACTGACAGCCACATCATCCACCGGCCCCACCGTCTTCCGTTGGCTACAGCAAGAACCCGCCCGCTACATGCGGTAAGTAAAGTATGGAGTATGGAGCTACCTACCCAGGCTAAGGCAATGCAAACGAAGCGAGTCGAGACGGTGAAAACTCAATGGCTCGATATGGTTGATGGGTTATCCACACCGCACTTACAACCCACTAACCATGTACGTGTGTGCGGATCAAATGTCGGAGTGGCTATCAGGTTATGACCGAACAAATGAACGTGACCGGAATACAACACATCAGGGAGAAAGAACTCATTCAACTCAGGTGAGGCATTGAATGAATGGCGAATTGCATGCATCTCATGTAACCCATCCTACATGCGCCATGCCCACCCTCCTCACGCTTCAGGCACAAAGAAATGTTGGCAACCTTCAACATTAACACCCAACAAAAATATGCATGTAAACCAGTTTTAAGTATGCCGACAGGTGGTTCAGAAAACAACCAGGAAAATAAGAGCCTGTTGACATAAATAACTGAGCATTTAAGCCCTAAAACTTTAGGTAAGGTATCCTAATCTTTATGACACTCTTATCTCAACTAATCCCAATTTTTCTGCAACCCACCTGGCTGACAACCTCTACGACTCAAAGTGCCTTGATGTGAACCAGGGTATAGAGTTTGAAGCTGCTGCAAGCAAGACACCAAACGGTGATAGACAAGATAGATTTCCTTTATTCTCTGCTCATCATGACCGATCTGCACGCTCTCGACATTGAATCAGTCTTCCAAAGCGTCGGCATACCGGACGCAAGGGATGACTGAGACATGCCTACAGTCAAAGACAAAGACTTGCACAAACTGGCTGACCTCTCAAGGCTGCTCTGGAGCTGAAGTAGCCATTCGGAGAGGGATTTTCTTCTACCAACCTACAACCAACCAGCCATCCCGTAACAGGTTTCGGGGCGAGCTTATTGGGCCTCTGTGAGCTATCACAATGATCCAATCGATACCCAAGGTCAGAGTCATCCAATACGACCAGGATCAGCGATAGGGCCTCCCAAAAGAGACAGGGTCTGCAAGGTACCCGCGACCAAATGTCAAATCGACGCCCATTCATCGCTCAACACAGCACACAGCATTGCATATTGCGCAAAGCAGGGCAAGGAGGCATAAGATAGCACGAGGCGGGATTACCTGGTCTCACAGCAGCCTCACACTCTCCAATTACGCGTGTCTCCTCAACTCCGATCCTTTGATTTAACGACAATTATTCTGGAACACATCTAATAGTGCCCCGGCCATCGGTCCAACGTAGCCGAGCCGAGGTGCCTCAACACAACTATTAAAACAGAAAACAAACCTCTGATAACATGTCGTGGCGTGATTCAGTATCCATACTGGTAAAACTACGCAACAGCCGTTTTTAGATCTACTAAACCATAGAGTTTTGCAGCCGTCTCGGGGCTTTAGGATAACGTTTCCGCCACTAATTCCAATTAAATGAGAAACGCCGATTAAACTCTGTTTTTTCTTGTCTTCTCTATATTCACCATCATCAGTTCGTCACCATGAGCTATAACTAACCAGGAAGATAAGCAACGGGGGCTCATTGGGCTTAGTTCTTACGGACTGCTTGGACTTTATCACTCGATATGAAACCGGCATCTCTTTCCTGTACTTAAATTTGCAAGACTATCGAGTTTGTGTTTACTAACGTCAGCTCTGGGTCAAACTCAGCTCAGATGGATGATCTCCTGAGAGGCTGTGCTTAATTGAGACTTTTTTATACGACCTCTTCCGCATTTGAACCAAGGCCCATCATAACCTGTAGTCTCCTTACCTAAATTAAACACTATCAGAATTTTATCAGAATTTTCCCGTATTGCTTTTCTCGTTTCCCTGGCGAAATCAAAGATCGGTTTTGAGTAGGCCTAGAAAGGGGGACGAATGTCTCAGCCTTCTTCACACCAGTATCGCGAATCTTGACAGAAGGATCCGTGTGGTATCTGCCTTGCGATCCAATGATCTACCCGCTTCCCGAATCTAGGGACTTTTTTGTGCTGGGATCTGGGACAAGGATGGGACTTTGCCCTACTTTGCTCCATTGAGCAGGGCAGGACAACTTCAAACCAAACAGACGAGGTCCTTCTCGTTTGGCTTATAGGGAACATGCATAAAAATGAGAACAAAAGACGGGATATTCCAGATGACACCGGAATTGCTGCATGTGCCCTTCCGTCACGGCCGGGTCACGGCCACCGGGTGCCGTAGAGCAGTCCACGTTCTCTCCATAGAATGACGACCTCTTTGAGGGCTGTCGCTGTTGCTGTCACCGCCTTAGCCCCGTGTCCTGGTCTGTCGATGCCAACACATCGGGCAACCCCTTGTTGTTGCATTCCCCTCCACGTTGATCCATCTACCGCGTGGTTAGTGGAGACTGTTCTTTTCTTTTCCCCAAGAGGAAGCGGGAGGCAACAGCGAATGGCGGTAAACGATACTGATGTCTTCTTTGCTTTGACGTTAATACTGCAGTTTATTTGATACTGGCAAGGCAAAATATGTCATGATAAACAGAGAACAACATGTTCGAAGATACTGTGAGATAGGGCACAGCTAACGCAAAATGGGGAAAAGAGAAAATATGTTCTCTCTAGCCTGAATTCAACCTGCCAACTGTTGAGTGCATGCAGCAAGACAGCACCGCGCTGTCCCAAGTGGATACCTAATCCTTGCTAGACTGGACTACAACACGTTCGGCCCACAAAGCTTGAAGCTTGACTGCAACCACAATGATGAGTCAAACAGTCATCGTTTGTTCGGGTGGCTGGTAACTCAACTGCAGGTTTGAGAAGGGCTGGCATGTTCCTCACTAATCGTGGAATCAAACAAAGAATTACAAAATATCAAGTTTTGAGATCCCCCTGCACAACTCCTTACGCCATATGCTGAGCTATACAACTTCATGCTGGACTTACAACTTGAATACACCTCCCATTGCTTCTACTTCTTTTCTTTGTCACATATCATGTGGCCGTTTGCCAGATGCTCCACCCTCAAAGACAGTCCTCATCGTGTTGAGAACGTGGTTGTGTATGCGCGTCCGCCACCATGGGCTGGTGAGCTCTTCCGTTGCTGATCCGCCCCTTGTAGCTTGCGCAGTGAGGTTTCCTGTTGTCTCGATGAATTGCTGGCTTGGGCTTGCTCCATTTGGCCCGTGGGAGGCTCCTCGACATCCACGTCTCATCGGTCAGCCGTTTGTATGAATGACAAGCAACATTACTGCTTATGCAAAAAGGTCTCAAACGAACCAGTGCCACCTCATTGGATCTCCTACGTTGAGTATCGCTTCAGCCGACCTGGTCATGCATTCTCGGCAGCCACAATGTTACTTCCTCATACTTCTTCATTCTCCCAGTCTGCTTCGCCAAACATAGGCCCCTTCCTGGTTCCGCCGCTCACCTCCAGCTTTTCGAGGAACTCCGGCGGTACTGTGGGGATATATTTGCGCTCTCTCTCACGATTAACTCCACCAAGTCCAGCGCCGTATGTTACAAGCATGTCAGTTACCGACGGTAGTACGAAAGGCAACATCAAAGCGGGATCAAGCAGCAAATGCTCAGGCGTGTCGTCTTCTTCGGACCAGTCATCCTCGGCAGGACTGGCGACGCTTCCGGGAGTAGCAAGATTGTTCCCATTTGACCGGCCCTTTACCGGTGTCACTGGCGCGCTGTCTTGGCCTGACTTTTGTGGTGAGGGTATTCCACTCCGACGTCTCTCTCGCTTGAGTGCTGCCTCTTTCTGTAGATTGATCAGATATTTCATGGCACTCTTTGGCAAGCTCTTTTCGCCCACTTCCGGCCTGTAGTGGTTGGCTGAGTGGATGAGCTGTTGGGGGCTCAATCGCTTAAGTTGCTGAAGTGTAATGATCAGAGCTTCCATATCATCTCCATTGAGAGACGAGAAACACTGGAGCCACTGAAGCAACTGAATCACGGGCGCAAGATGTCTTCGAGCAGCATCCATTGTCGATTCTCCCGAGGAGCGCATCTCACCACCTTCAAAATGTTCTGCCTGTCTGTTGTTTGTCCGAGCCCAGTCCTCCAGTATGGATATGTTCATGCGGATCTGCATGGCTTTTGTTCTGGCCAAGTATTTTCGATTCGACATGATGCGGTTGAAGAGTTCTGCACCAATCCAGTAGATAAGCTGGGAGATGATTTGTGCCGTAATCACTGAGTGAATATCGTAAAGGTCGAGCACAAAAAGCGTAGAAGAGAGGAGAGAGGTGACGTTTCGGGGCGCAGGTTTCGCTCGCTGTTTCGGCGACGGCGGTCTGAAGCGCTTTTCCAGCGGCTCCTCCTTGACCTCTTTCTTCCGCTTAAATAGCTTCCACTCATTCTGAAAAGTGATATCCTCAAATCCAGGAATGGTCTCATGTTCCAGCATGGCTACGTCCAAGACCTTGTCCAGACGTCGCTCAGCATCTCGTACGATGAGGATAAAGATCTCATTTATCAACTCCGCAAGCTGTGCCTGAAATTCTGCCGTCGCTTCAAAAAGCCCCGGATCCTTCTTGAGATAGTGAAGCAGAAGAGCGGCATACGAGATCCAGAAGGCCAAAATAGTCATATCCCACTGACATCTCTCAACAACATCGTTGATGTAATCCATAGCTGATACCAAGAGTCGCTCTAAAAGTTCTGGGCTTGAATGATAGTGTGCATATCGAGCGCTAAGGAATATCATGTTGGCTGGGACAGGCTTTTGAGTCGGCGATCTTTGCGGCGTCATGTTGGTAATGACTATATCCAGTATGTGTTCCAGCTGGTGTTCCTGGAAGACGAACATCTGATCATGTAGACAACGGTTCCAGTCAAATTCTTGCTGTTCTTCCTCAAATTCGTCGACAGGCTGTGCAAAGTCAGTCCAGTATCTCAAAATACTATTCTCAATCTTACCTCAGGCTGGTCATCCATGCCCACATTTCCCAAGTCAACCTCGAGGTCACGAGCGCTCTCCATCATCAGCCGCCTTCGCATCTCGTTTTCTGCCATCTCTTCCTCGAACCTATCCTGGGAGAAACCAGGGCGGTAAAAGTCGTCGGTTCCGGCATTGCCAATATTGTAACCATTATCGTGAAGGTAGAACGACATCTCGCTATCCGGAGGAACAAAGTCGAATGCGGTCCGCCCTGATGAGGTCTTTTGGTCGGAAGAGGCATTGTTATCGAGGAGTAGTTTAGCGATACCCTTGTGTCGATTTGTCATGGCCCACATAAGAGCTGTCCATTGATTCCGGTCTTGCTTGTTGACGTCGGCACCCGCATCGATTAATGCCTGAACAACGGGTTCGTGACCCTATCCGGCGGTCAGTAGCGAATATGCAACAAACAAGAAACCACTCACAAAACAACTAGCATAGATGAGCGGCGGTGTTCCATCTTCATCTTCAGCGTCCAAATCAAGGTACTCTTTTGCCTTTCCACTGAGAAGCTTTCGAATTCTGTCGACATCGCCGTTACTCGCAGCCATGTTCAGGGCTTTCTGGAGCTTCTCCTTCTTCTCTTTCTCGGAAAGAGACTCGCTATTCACAACCTCATCTTCGTTCTCGAAAGCCGGAGCTGCCTGGTGCGCTGCCTGAGCGGCCAGCATTTCCATTAATCGCGTGTCGCTATCCTTGGGGCCTTTGGTGATATCATCTTCGTAGTCGGGGTCGTTCAGCGACAGGTTTCCGAAGTTTAGGGGTTTCGCTACAGCTGGTGTGGTAAGGAACTGGGACTGGCCTGTTATGGTGTTGTCAGTGACGTGTTGGTTATACAAGAAGCGCAAACGCATATGCGCAGGTAGCGATGCGACGGACCTTGCCAGCCATCGTACATCTCCGTCTCGGTGATAAGATGCTCGTTAGGCACATGTCTTCTGTCGTCGAGGGATCTGGGAAGATCTGCAGGGAGAATTCTAGGCTTATCCTCAGGCTGTCCTTCGGGGCTGAGGGTGTCCCCTAGATCCATGATGGAGGGAGGGGCAAAGACGGATGCAGATACGGCGCTTGGTTCATGGAATTTCGAGAAAGGTGATTCGGCTGCTGTGGATAGTAATCGTATAGAGATTCGGTTGTATGCTTAGATAGCAGCCACTAATGGGTCAAAAATGTTGGAGCTGACTTCAAATAGAGGTTGGTTGTGTTGATGTCGCCTGAGTTGTCGTGGAGGGCAACCTACCCACTTTGTCCCTGATGAGGTCCTGGAGAAACCGTCATTCCGCTTAGGATTTGGAGCAGCTCCGCTGAGAGATGCCACTCAACGTTAATTACTAGCTACCTACATAAACACATACAACACACGTCGTCACAGAAGCACAGCCACAGCATTACTGGGTCTTGGTTTGTACCCAATCCGGCATTTTAGAGTATCCACTGCAAACAAAGTCCATGAAGCCATGCCATGGCAGATTGTGTTTGTGATGCGTGAAATCAGACGCGAATTGTTTGGGGTTGATGATGTACCCACCTGCGAGATTAAGATCATTATTAGTATCCGTAGTTAGGTAGCCAATTCAGAAAAATTCCAAGCTTTGTGCCAGTTTCATTATATTCATCATAACTAAGATACCTTGGAGTTTATCAATTACCCTAAACTGCTCGCTTCCCGAAAGCCCGAAGTCGCTTCACTCCGCCGTCAGGAATCATGATAAGTTTCACATGAGTTACCAGACCCTTCTTTTCCTTTTCATCACTCTCAAACTCGTGCTCCTGATCGGGGCCCGTCTTGCTGGGAGGAACAAACACCCTCCAGGCTGTGGCATCTGCAACAGGATCTCCGTGGCCTGTCCATTCACAACCCTCAATGGACACCTTCTGAGGATAGTTGCCTCTAAAGTGTGCAGTGTCGACAACCCATTTCTCAATGAAGCCCGGGGCACCGAGCTTAATAATGGCAAAATCAGTATGATCCTTCCCTCGTGATCGCTTCGTTTCCCAACCATCGCCCATATCCTTGCCTCGGCCGGGAATGATAAGGTTATCTTTAGTTCCAAAGTGCTCATCGCTGCACGACACAGCAAGGCCGCCGTTCTGGGCCGCAGCAAGATCGAAGATGGCGTCCTGGTCTTTAGGGAAGACAGGAACGGCATGTCCAAAGAGACGGAATCGTGCAATACCACCATCAGGGTACATGTTGAGTCTCACGTGCGTGTAAGCCTTTTGGCCAGGATCCTTGAGCTTCCAGGCAAATCGCTGAGAGGCACCACATTCTTGAATGCCGAGGATGGTCTCCCATTCTCCACGGCCTCCTCCCCACGAGACAACCTTGTCGTCGTCTTGGCTGAAGACGCCCTCGACTGATATAGCGGGAGCATGGTTTCCGTTGAAAAAGGCTGTGTCGATCTCAACTCCCTCGATCGTGCCAGATGCAACGCCTAGTTTGACAATGGCGTAGTCGAATGGCTCTTGGTTGTGCCGTCGAGTCTCCCAACCGTCGTACCAAGCGCCTGTGAAAACCATCTTGCCTGGCTGAGCGATTGGGGCTCTTGGGTTCAAGAGGTTAGAAGCCTCGCAGAACCATTGGTCTGAGTAGCCGAGGACTTTACCGCCGAGACCACCGGAGATGAGGTCTATAGTTGTTCAGCATGACTTAAACAGATATTTTATGTAAGCTAACGTGTGGCATTTCTTACCAATACATGTTGAGCGGAAGGTCTTGTCAATATCTTCAGGGCGAACCGTCGAGACCTCGACCTTGTCGAGTTTGTAGTCGATCTCGTCAGCAATTGAAGCCATGATAACAGAGTTGATGCAACAAGAAATGGAAGAATACAAATTCTGAAATCTAAAGAAGTTGGAAGTCGGACGATTTTGTAGGATGGCCTTATCTCCTTGTTATTCGGGCTGAGGCCATGATCTGTTAGTCGGAGAAGAGGAGCTCGGCCACTTCCGAACTACCCACTGGTATGGCGTTAATATTGGATCATGGCAATTGCACCGGTTTCTTCTCTTGTTTCCTTTTTTTCTATTGGATGCTTCGGTAGTGTAAATAATCTGATGCTCCTGCTACGTACGATCCTTCACCAATTTTGTCATACTGTTCAGATGCAGCTGCAAATAAGTCTGGGGTTTCCGGCTGGCCGCCGGCCGTGTAACCAATTGCCATTCTGTTGCCCAGCTTCGGGGGAGTGGAGGGTTTTAACACTTAGCCGGTTGGCCCCGCCGTTTTTCAGGGTCCTTGAAATGAGGTAATGGACCAACCAAAGCATTATTTCTGGCGGGTCGAGTTATAAACACCTACGGATAGTTAAAGAGCTTACCAGGTACAGTAGCTTGCTCGATCGTATCGAGTAATAGATAACATATTCTTTATATAGACTATCTTTCCAACCTCAGGTTTCCTCCCATTTCCGTCTTGCCTACCCTAGACACTGGCGTGACTACTAAAGTCTCTGGTGTACTTTGCTTTACCCCGCGCTATTGCAAAAAGATGTCTTATGATTGGTTAAAGCTCAAGGTTCTCATTGACGTCAACGGCGATTGTAAATAGAAGGGAAGTCGAAACACGAATTTGTCATCGTTAACTTCTCTCTCACATACATTCATGATACATCTGCATCCGGATCTGCATCTGTGAACATTTCTCGACTGCGTGCGCTCACTAAACTCTAGACGTGCAGAAGCGTCTCCTATAGAGATCGACCAGGCAGCTCTCTTGCCAACGGTTTAGTTACAATTCATCTCCATCAACTTTGTGCATAAGATTTAGAGGACACCTCTCACCATCATACACTCACCATGGCGAGTGCTACGGGTGTTCCAGAGCGATTTCCTCCTATCGAGGATCTCTCCGCCCGAGAAACTGAGCCTCTGCTTGGCCGGCCTGGTGATGCAGCGCAAGAGGATGGCGTTCCAATGATCAAAAACCTCGTTCTCGGCAAGTCTCCAACTATTCACCAAAATAATCAAGGCTAACTGTATGGGTATCAGGCACAGGCATAGTAGCCCAGCTGGGAATTGTGCTACTCACGATTCTGATCTGGGCAAGCGTCCTCTCCAAGCCCTTGATCCTCTTCTCAGCCCATCCTTTGCTCCAGTCTCTCGCTGTCCTCACTCTCGCGCAGTCTGTTCTCAGTCTTCAGCCTACGCACACAGCTGAACAGAAACGCATCGGTCAGCGCGTACACGCTAGCCTCAACTTGGTGGCATTTTTTATTCTTGTAGCCGGGGTGACCATCATCGAGTACAATAAGTTCGCAAGCAATGGCCCTCACTTCCATTCTGTCCACGGTTATCTCGGTGTCATCACTTCCACCGTTCTTCTTCTCCAGTACGGCGTCGGCTTCACTATGTGGGCTACTCCAGCTCTCTACGGCGGCGTGGACAATGCCAAGTCAATTTGGAAGTACCACCGGTGGAGCGGATATATCATCTTCGTTCTTCTCCTGGCTACTATCACTAGTGCTGTCGAAACGGACTATAACCACAATGTGCTCAAGATTAAGCTGTGGGCTGTTCTTTTACTGGCCATCGTGACTTTGGTGGGCGTTGTTCCTCGAATTCAGAAGCAAAAGCTCGGCTTCCCGGGTCCCAGCTCGACTTAATCAATATTGGCTAATGTCACTTACCACGCTACGGAGAGCGCGACGCAGAACATAGTCCTTTCTGTGACCTCCCGTGCGATCAGTTCGTCCAATGTGTTGACATACGGTGCCTGATGCTTGTTTGGGGTTTTAGTGTTTGGGATTATCTTTGAAGAAGCCTCTGTACTGCGTTTATGGCTTATATGTGCCAGAACTTAGTTGGAAGAAACCACATAGCTTACTGTGAACCTTGAAGCGAGACTTTATCGCTTAATGCTAGCATCTCTTTCTCTTATTATTTCTTAGCCACATCCATTACGAATGGTTATACAATGAGAATCGCTTCTCAAACTCGTACAAAGTTTGATTGCGCATTAAGGTCTTATTTCATGATCGTCTTTGAGGACAGCATATTCTTTGCCTTTTGAAGCATACTGACTTTGGCCAGAAGCATTATAACTTGGCCCATCGGGGACTTACAGGAATGAATTGGTGTTATTATCTCGCAGTATATGAATAGATATCTTTTTCTCATGTTATCTTCATTTTAGGTGATGCAATACACCTAGAGGCCGAAGCTACCCAATTTGACATACATATCCCACAACAAAACACTATTACGACAGACAACCAAACATCACAAACCTTACAGGTGCTATTCGAGTTCATCTGTTTCAGCTCTTAACTTTCAAAGGCTTGCTTTATAAACGGGGGATCATCCCTCAATCGCATATGCTGGATCAAGTGAAACCCAGTACTTCCGATCAACAATTGGAATACCACTATCATACACTATCATGGTCCGCTTTACAACCTTATAAGTTGTTCACTATTCTATTTCACTCAGAGTTAACTGTGAGGAATATGCGTCGAGGTACCTTTTCTATTGTGCAGGTATGCTTGGAACTGTTTATAGGATTCCACTGGCAAAGTCGCTATTTTTTATTATTAAACTTTTTAAAGACACTGACTGAAATTTTACTTTGTAAACTGCCCTCGGGCTTAGTACCCCCCTAGAGCCCGTGACGTGTAGGATTTATACCCATTGTTACGAACTCGAGTTACCGACCTATATTTACATCCTTTATCAGCCAGGTTGTGATTTTTTAATAGTAACCGATATGATCTGATGTAACTAACCTGGTAGTTGAACTTCCAAGCCAATTATCTTATTACCATCTCCTGCAAAATTAAAGAGAGATGTTCCAAGCAAAGCAATTGCTCTAGGTTGTTTTTGATCTGTCATTTATTGTGCTTCAGCCTGAGCAGACCATCATGTCGGGTAGGTCGGAATAAAACCCGTATACTACGGTACCCTGTGATGATATTAGAAGTACTGACGAACAGCTATAATATGTTATAATTTATCATGTCACGATAACTGTTGTACTGAGACCCTTATGTTCCCATGCCTAAGCTTACCGTTAGGTCTCTTTCATACGCGATAGATGATCCGAGGCAAGGTATTATAGAATGTGTATTGTAATTCAGCCGATCTGCAACTGTCAGTAGTGAATCAACTGTCAAGGCATCGAGCATGGTAATGTGCCAGGAAAGGACTCTCCGCAATGATTTCTTTGGTAGTATTGTCGTGCTTAATAGAGGCGGCATATCAACTCAACCCACCAAAAACCAAAGCGTAGAGTACCGAGCATGGAAGAGAGTGTCAAAGTCTTAGCAACATAAAAGCGAGGCGAAGCGAAGATTTAGATCTGATGGCCACTCGCTTGAAGTTTTGAGCGAGGCAACCATGTCTTATCCATGCACATCTGGCAGGTTTTTTATGTTTAGAAACCCAAATCCTCTAAGTCATTCGATAACCCACATCCACGAGACTCCAAGCTCAAAGTAACATGAGCAAGGATCTATAGCAGAAAAACGGTCATGGCGTCTGCATGTGCACGGCTGGCGAATCCAAAGTAGCCAAGATAGGTCAAGATAGACACCGTCTTGGTTTGAACTTCTCGAATAATCCCCGATTCAGGCTGGGCTGGGATTAAGAAATCACAGCGCCCTTGTCGACAGCCGATGATGGAAACAAAGTCCCGCATCCTGCCTGACACTCCCCGCTTGGGTTCCAGGAACCATATTTGGAGATAAACAATCTCCTTACGGAGTATACCAGCTTTCTATGCGGTTGGCTTGTGTTCGACGAAATTGACTCACCGACTCGTTGATTTGACCTATTTTTGCAGATCGCTTCATAACTCGTGATATCAAGCTTGGACAATTCCTGTGAGACAAAAGAAAAAGAAAAAAATGAAGTCCCGGGGAGCCAGCAGTCCTTGACATCAGGATCACCTCGGCCAACCAAGTTCGTTGATTCAACTATGTGGTGTGCAGCACATGATTCCTGTTCCACAGTGACCACATTATCGCTTGGCATCTTGGGTTCTGCCAGGCATGTCAGCTTATTCGATTGACAATGAAAGAAACAATTGCCATCTAAATACTAAGAGACAGTTGAAGATGCGGTATCCTCATCTAGGAAGTGATACTTGGTCGCTGTACCTTTGCATTGGATGATAATAAAGTTACAGAACGGGCACAAGTGGATGCGGGAAGAAGCAGATCCAGGTGCTTGGGTCTGAGGAAAACAGAAAACAGATCCAACAGCAAGCAAACAACCCCTGGGTATCAATAAGGGTGGGGTCCTTGCGATGCAATGAGAAAGAAGCATTGTTTTTTATTAGGAACCCTCCATTACTCACATTGGCCTGCTTCTATCGGATCCGTACCTTGGAGGCTTGACACGTTGTCGCCAGACATGGGCATGCCCCCCCACAACTTGGGATTGGTTGGACTATTCGTGGCGCCCTCCTTGACGTCACGGTAGTCCTGAACACACAGACGTCATGCGAAGCGCCTCCAATCTCAAATCAGCCGCTGCTTCAGGCGCTGGTGGACGCACAAGACTCTGAGACATAGCAGCAAAACCCAATAAGTAAGGGAACAAACTGCAGACCTGGCCACAAGTGTGACCGACACAACAGAAGCTGAGAGTGTTGTGGAACAAAGGCTCTCTGGTTCTTTGCGCAAGAAATTGCTTTACTACTAATTTATCACTTCTCAGATTTCTGTTGAGCCTGCTGCTTGCAAGGTTCAGATGGAGGTGTCCAGAGTGCATAACTGGAGGAACAAAACCTATCCCACGCCAGCCAGCCTGACTTATCGTTTAAGTGAGTTGTTGCGAAGTGGAGAGACACCTCACCTTGGATACCGGCCAGGAAGAGTGGCCTTTGCAACCCGTTTCTTGCACTATTCATCTGCCGAAAAATAGGTTGCACTAACAAACTCTTCATTAGGATTTAGACCAAAAGCTTCTCCGGAGCGAAGGTGGACGGCTTGATCGAAACAGAGGTAAACTGAGGATACTTTCCTACGCCGGTATGTTAATGAAAAGGCCCTGGTATATAATGGAGCTCACGAAGCCCTCAATGGCCGTGTTTCTCTTGCTTGTCCGGCTGCATTCCGTCAGCCCACAAGCCCGCGTGGCAGACCAGGACGCTGGTCTTAATATGGAAACATAGAAATTTGAAATTGAGGGTTGACCCCAGGGAGAACTCCCCACTAGCGGAATCTGTTCTGTACCCAAGATTACCTGATGGCCATCTAAATTGCAGCATGCTCTGGCTGCTGGTAAAAAACGAGGCCAGAACGAATTCATTCTGGCTTTTGCAAGGCCCAAATCGCTAGGTCGCTCCCTGGAGGAAAAAAATGTCAATTATCACAATCGGTGAAGCGGGTTGTTTCCACGAATAATAACACAACGGGTAGCGGGCAGGAAAGAAGCCCTGAAAGCCACAGTGATGTCAGCCGGCGTCGAGTGCGGTTGGGCCAATTTGCTTGGCGGTACTGAGCGAATAGGGGAGATGGAGGAAGTTGTCGAATCGCTGGATGAAATTATTGGTTTGGCTATTTTAGCAGCTGGCCCGCCTAAAGGGACTCTCCATGTAGTTCTCTCCAGACAGGGAGGTACGACAGTGCCATTTGAAGAAACAGGACAACAATAGAGACAGACTCACTAAACAAAGTGCCAGCGGAACAACCTTCTCATCGAAATGTCTCGTTGGCGGAGCAAATTAGCATCGCGCGGATAGAGAGCCTCATTTTCAGCGGCGTGGAAAGTCCTTGTCCTTGTCCATGTGGCTCCTGTCAAAATACCGAGAGAGACAATTAATTGAAGATCGCCGATCTAGAGGGAGAACGAGAGGGTCCATGGGGAAGGCCACCATGACCGATGACAGGTTACAATGGTGGCTCGAGCGCTATTTTGATCTGTGATGAAGAAGTAGCATGAAGAATGATATTGGAAGATCTCGAGGCGAGACTATTTCAACTGAGGACAAACATGTGGTAGCTGAATTGGTTGAGGGGTAAGTACCTCGAGTTGACTCGAGCGAAGCACTCTGGTCGATGTTGGAGGAATTTATCTCAAGCGCCTATCAACCAATTGGTGGTTGCTGTTGCGGAGGATTTCCCCTTGAGCAAAGGGGATTGCGAAACCACGAACCCAGAACCTGGGTTTGTGACAGCCACTGCTACCCTCTTGATCAACA
The DNA here is from genome assembly GCA_013184415.1 of Fusarium concolor. Taxonomy (NCBI): domain Eukaryota; kingdom Fungi; phylum Ascomycota; class Sordariomycetes; order Hypocreales; family Nectriaceae; genus Fusarium; species Fusarium concolor. Next base: position 22,342 of record JABCJY010000103.1, read on the forward strand.
CGGCGTTGTTTGTCCAGAAGGCTGTGTACCTACAGCGTGCCTGGCAGCCATTGGATGCAGGCCATAGGGCGGACGATGTGGTTGTTGGAACCAAAGCTCCCGCCGCCAGTGGAGGTCGCCTAGCCGCTAGAAGCTTTGTAAGGTGCTGTAAGTGGACGTCGGCTGGGGCTGATGCTTGGCTGGTTGCCAGGGATAATAGACGATGACGATGATGATACACCAGCACCCAACGCCCACTTTTGCAGCCATTGACCTTTCAATGTAATCTGCGCTGAGGAGCATGAGCACCGACCAGCCAATCCCCTGAATGCATGGATGATAATAATGATTTGCTGTTGCTGTTGCTTATTAGTAGAAAGACCGTCATCACTGCTCGAGTCTGTGCATGTAATGCGAGGTGATTAGGGCGAGAGCGAGAAAAGAAGATGGTCTCGTGTGAAGCAATTCATGGCTGTGAAAGCTGTGCGAAAATAGAAGAGAGAGTTAGCTCTCTTTTTGTGAGTTGTAGGAGTTATTTCCTCTAGGGCGACTTCCAGGCCGGTACGTACCTGCCGCCTACGTAAGGTACATGCATGCTAAGGTACTGAGGGTTGGCGACCAGGATTTTTGCTTCTTTCCCTGAGGGTCTCTTTTCCTACGTCATCGCGTGCAAGGTTGGCTTTACCTACCCCCGTTCTGTGCGCCAGCATCGTGGGCTAGTCAAGTACCAGACAAGTATTATCTCCGATCACTATATGCCAATTCGTACTACAGAGCCGCGGTATACTACTTTGCTATACCTCTAACAGTTACAAGCCAAACGCCAACTTTTGCCCAACTTCAAGTCGGTTCTCAAAGTGCCTGTTTGAGGAGTCTCCAGTCTGTCTCTCACTAACCAGGCAGGGCCCAGTTCAGTTCAGTCCACCTCACAACCACCGCTACCACCGCTATCTTTTCACTCTCCGCACTGAGACAGACAGAGACGCACGCTACACTACGCTGTGAACGACCGGTGTGTGGTTGAACCCCCAATTTTCCACGCAAACATCCTGCGTTGCGTTCCGCTTCTCGTTGCCCCGTTGTTGGAACATCCTCCTACGGCCCTCACCCTCCGATCCTGGGCCCATCCTATCTGGACCTCCCTATCGGTCATTAAACACACCTCGGTCGTTGATCAGCCGCTACAGGGTTTCTAAGAGACTATCACTGTTGTTGTACTGTCACTGTTGGCCTGGGGTTAGAGGGAACAAAGCGTACACCTCTATCCCCCTCCACCACCACCACTTAGTTTGACATATCCTTCAAATCACGAATCATTCTCAACACCACTCTTCCTGCCGGCGAGAAGGATTCAGCAGCTGGTCCTTCGACGACTTATTCTCCTGTGAGGCATGCAAAGAGCCACCTCGCCGGTTGGCGACCACATATTATCGATTCCGTCACCATCCCGCCAACAAGACTTGTCGACTCTCCCCTCTTCGACATCCATATTGCCGCCTTCTTCGCTCGCTGAGAAGCTGTCCGCGAGCGCTACTAGAAATGGACGTGTGATGCCGGAATCGATATCGAACTCGACTATAAATGCGATTGCGACACCAACCGCGCGTGACGCAATGACGACGGATCGCCACCCGAGCCACCCTCCATCCTCGCCCCTTGATGCTCAATCCAAGGAGCCCCGCGTCCACAACACCATGATAGGGGATTCTACCGACGAGAGCAACGTTTCTACAATCAAGGGCTCGGGGATCGCTGCCGAACCATTGGCTGCCCCTGCTGGAACAGATGCATTGAGTCCTCGGCGTGCAGGTTTTGGCGCTACTGCTTCCCCTGCCCAAGTCTCCTCACAGACGCAGCTTAACGAATATCGAGAAAAACTCGCACGCGACCTCGAGCGCCGCGAAATGTCAGCGAGAGGCCTGATGGCAAGCCCGAACGAAAAGAATCGGGTTTCCCCTATACCCGAAGAGGGCCTTCCCAGTTCACCGCTTCAGACCTCGGCTCTCACAACAACTTCGACTGAGTCGAATGCCACCGTTCGAGGCGCTCCGACTCCAGGACCTATCGCAGGGACTCCATCGTATCCCTTTCCACGCATGGCTCCCGCGGGTTTCGCGCCTTCATATCTGCATAGACCTTTCACCACTCTCTCGCCCACAGGTGCTCCTCGATCTTTTAGCTATGGCTCCTTTGACGCCTTGGGCATGGCTGCTCAAGACAAGGTCCTCTCAAGCACTTCTACTCCGGCCTCCAACTTCACATTTAACCCATCCGCAATGTCGCCACAGCCCGAAAACCCCGATTTCCCCAATCCTAACCTTTATGAGCTTTCTTTAATGCTTGCCGCCGAGCCTGGCTTGGATGCTTGGTGGTCGAATGTTGTCCAAATTATGAGAGATGTATACAAAGCCGAGCGGGTAACACTTGCTATTCCAGCTGACTCAACAGACATCGAAAATGTCCCATGGGGTCAAAAGGCTACTTTCAACTTACACAAGGAGGACGATCTCAGTTTGGGTTATATGGCTGCCAAACAGTCCAGCAGTATTGTCTTAAGCGCCAGCGACTACGACAGATCTGGACCTGGGTCTAATGTTACCCCGTCAGTTTCAGATGATACTCTAAACGCCAAGTCTGCTCCACGACCAAGCTTATATAGCCGTCATTCATTTACGACATATGAAGAGAACAGGGAAAAAACACAGAGCCATTCTAACACACAGGCTCGTCGACCTGCGTTTTTGGCCCGGAGCCAAAGCAATTATCCTGCAGGCCCTGCTTCCAGGGAGACTTATACTGATTATGCCAAACTCAATAAAACGACACTTGACGAACATGACGCCATTGAGCAACAAATTCCAAGCTGGGAGGCGCCGCTCATGGGAGAGAAGGAAAGCCAGGGGCGTGTCTTGCCAGTACTACAAGCTCTTGACTATGAAGCCGATCCTCTTATTGACCATAGCGGAGTTATGCGAGTCCTCGAACGTGGAAGAGCAATTGCGCTCACCAGATCATATCCATATCTTGCTGAAGAAGTCCCTTCTGAACCATCAAAAAAGCCAAGGCCCTCTGACCAAGAATCTTCTCCGAACACGCCTAGGAATTTTGCCAAACCACGTTCGGATTCATTCTCGAAATTGTCATCGATGTTCACATCAGCCAGCTCCTCTCGTGTCCCGACTCGAAGTAAAACCCATTCAGCTGCTGATAGAGCCAAATCAATAGCCTCGCGTTTGGAGGGCCGCTTGGAAGAGGATATGCCCCGGCCCCGAACTCCTAAATACGAAGAGTTTGAACAAGCACCTCCATCGCCTTGGTCACAATCTCCAGCTCCATCACCCGCTGTTCGAGCTGATCCGAAAGAGAATCCCTTCTTCACAGACGCCATGGTAGATGAAGATTCTTTTAACCCAGATACTGGCACAGAGGACTACACCGGAATGCGACCACCAGAAGCTATTGGTGTTGATAACTCATGGACTGTTCTTCACATCCCCCTCTCCCATGTCCTTCTTTCGAAACCTACTCGAACTTTTAAACTCGACAGCACTTTGATGGAGCAAAGATCTCACGCCCGGACCAAAAGCGAGTCCATTCCTGGTCCTGGCGATGAAGGTGGCCGGAACACACCAGACAGCCACAAAAAAGACAAATCAGCACCTATCGCTATTTTATCGATTTTGAGCCCAATCATCCCTTATCCATCTAACCTGAAGCATTCTTTGGAACACCTTGCACCACATATGGCAACGACCTTTTCACTGTGTCGACACTACAGTAACCTGGAGACTGAGTTGGCTGGGCTACAGCGAAAACGACCGCAGACCGCCGGTTTTGGAGCGGTTGCACATGATGGACGTCCTTTGGAGAATATGGCCTATCTTACTGCGGACGACATCGTTCCTCATCAATCGTTAGCTGGCAGTATGACGAGCCCTAGCGATTATTCTGGCGTTTCTAAAAGTGCTACTGGATCTCCACTGGGAACCCCTGGATGGGACCAGCAGTCCGGTGGCTTTCATTCCGACAAACGACCACCACCAACCTCGAGTCCTGCCGCGACGTCTCAGGGAGAAGGTTACTTTACTTCTAGGCAAAGGCCAGTGCCCACGCGACACGAAACGTTTGGCGGTACAGGTACTCCGCGCGCAAGAACTAGCTCAAAAGACAATTCTCCCGCCGAGAAGCGAAACGTTCGCCTCAGCGGGCCTTTTGTTGCACAGGAAGGTTCGGACCAGAGTCTTTCTGTTGATAGTAAAACAGCTCGTACTTCTTCCGACGAATCGACCGGCGATTTGGCAAAAAGGTCGATACAGGCGGATACTCCAGATGTCAGTGCTCTGGATTCTACCAACAGTGACAATGCAGCTGAGAATTTGGCTGACTCTACCAAGACCGGACGCGGCACTCGTCCAGGGCACAGCCTGCTTCATTCCTATGGCGCAGATTTTGCTTCGACTTTTCAATCGCTACCACCCAGTTCTACACTTTCAGCTCGACCAACACCTGTTTCTGCACCATCTCGGAGTGGCTCATTGACTTCTACAGCTGGTGATATGCCACCACCATCCGACAGATTGAAGGGACTAATTTTAGACTCCTTACCCGCCCATGTGTTCGTTGCACTTCCGCAGACGGGAGAAATTGTTTGGGTGAACAGCCGATATCTCTCATACCGAGGCCAAACCACAAACGATCTCGCGGCAGACCCATGGGGAAGTCTTCACCCCGACGACAGGGATGACTACTTGAAAGCATGGGGCCATTCCATTCGTACAGGCGAGCAATTTTCGAGGACCGTTCGAATCAAACGATTTGATGGCGCTTATCGATGGTTTTATGCTAGGGCGGTTGCATCAAAAGACAAGAGGGGGGTTATCATGCAGTTTCTCGGGTCGTACATGGATATACACGATCAACATATTGCCGAGCTCAAAGCCGCGCGACAGGAGGAGATTGAGGCGTCCGAGGCCAAACATCGACTTCTTGCCAACCTCATCCCACAGATCATCTTTACAGCCACCGAAGACGAAGGCATCACTTTTGCCAACGAACAATGGCTGTCGTACACAGGGCAAAGTTTCTCTGACTCGCTTGGCTTAGGCTTCATGGATTTCGTACACCCCGACGATCTTGCTAAATGCCGCATTCCTTCAACTCAACCCTCAACACCCGGCGGACTACTTCGCGAAGGACCGAACAAGATCTATCGACAAGGATCCGTACAATCTGAGGCTGCATCAACTGCTACTATCCAACCGCCTAAATCTCGTACGCCTCAAGATTCGCCTCTACGTAGTGCGCAGCAAGCATTGTCTCGAAACAACAGCTCCAGCAGCAGCTCCGCGTATGAATGGCCTGCTGCAGACTTGACTGAACTGGCTCGAAAAGGCATCATCAAAGTGGCGACTGACAGTGCTGGCCGAGTTTCATACACGACTGAGGTTCGATTACTGTCCAAGACCGGAGAATACCGTTGGCATCTGATCCGATGCGTTGAGATTGACACTATCGATTTTGGAAGCGGTGCTAGCTCCTACTTCGGGTCTGCAACGGACATCAATGACCACAAGCTTCTTGAGACCAAACTCAAAGAAGCCATGGAAACCAAGGGAAGATTCCTCAGTAACATGTCTCACGAGATTCGTACTCCTTTGATCGGAATATCAGGCATGGTCAGCTTCTTGCAGGATACTACTCTGAATGAAGAGCAGCTAGACTATACCAACACGATACAAACAAGCGCAAATAGCTTGATCATGATCATCAACGACATTCTGGATCTATCCAAGGTTGACGCTGGCATGATGAAGCTGAAGTACGAGTGGTTCCACACTAGATCTATCATCGAAGACGTCAACGAACTTGTTTCGACTATGGCAATCGCCAAGCGACTTGAGCTGAATTATCTCGTGGAGGCTGATGTGCCTGCATGGGTCAAGGGCGACAAGGTGCGGATTCGTCAAGTTCTGCTTAACGTTACTGGCAACGCCATCAAATTTACTTCCGAAGGCGAAGTCTTCAGTCGGTGCCGTGTGTACGTTGCAGAGGGCTCTAATGTGGACGAGAACGAGATCATGCTTGAGTTTTCCGTTACTGACACAGGTCGCGGATTTTCGAAAGAGGAGGCTGAATTGATATTCAAACCTTTTAGCCAAATCGATGGGAGTAGCACGCGCCAGCATGGAGGAAGTGGCTTAGGCCTCGTTATCTCACGGCAGCTTGCTGAGCTGCATGGCGGTAACATGACGGGCCGAGCAACACCAGGCAAGGGTTCTACGTTTACCTTCACAGCACGATTCGGCCTCCCTACAGCCGATGATCATCCCAACTTGCCTGATAGCCCCCCTCCTACCGGCGCCTTTACTCCCAGACCGGAGATGGTAGAAAACGTTCCCAGCACCATCAAATCTCTCCCTCCGCCAAAACATTTACGCAACATCGAAGCCGCTAGCCCTGGAGGTACAACATCCGAGTTCACGTCGCCCGGGGGCCTTTCTGTTGGTAGTTCCAACCCATCTGTCCGTTCGGCCAAGTCGCAAGTCACCGATCGATCCTCAGCAACATCTGTTACTGGAGGCCTGGCCCGCTTTAGCGAAGCAGCCAAGGCTAGTGGACAAGATCTATCCCAGATGAAATTGGAGATGCCTTCAGGGCGCAGCTCTCCTGGTACCCATCTCTTGCCCGGCAGTGGCTCACCTGAGGACTTCCGACCCCCTATGTATTCAATTCTCATCATCTGCCCACAGTTCCATAGTCGTGAGGCCACTACTCAGCATATCGAGATGACTCTGCCAAAGGACGTTCCCCATCAGATCACAGCCTTGGCCAGCGTGGAGGAGGCACAAACATTGATCGGCGGTGAGGATCCCATTAAGTTTACACATATTGTCATCAATCTTCCCTCAGCTGAGGCCATCATTGGCCTTATGGATGACATTACGAAATCACAGACGATCGATAAGACGACTATTCTCGTGCTGTCAGACTCGGTGCAACGACAAGCTGTCATCAAGTTGGCGGCAAACACCAAGTATGAGCAACTCCTTTCGGACAACCTGGTGACGTTTATCTACAAGCCTGTGAAACCGTCCCGGTTTGCTGTCATCTTCGATCCAAACAAGATGCGCGATCTTAGCATAGATCGGAATCGCTCTACAGCGCAGCAAATGGTCGAGAATCAGAAGGCTAGCTACCAGGAGATTGAACGGCGCATGGGCAATAAGGGCTACAAGGTGCTGCTGGTTGAAGACAACCCTGTCAACCAGAAGGTTCTGATGAAGTACCTCAAGAAGATTGGCGTGGATGTCGAGATTGCTGTTGATGGCGCAGAGTGTACCAACATGGTTTTATCAAAGCCACATCAGCACTATTCGCTTATTTTGGTATGTTAATCTATACACAACTCCGAAGTCTCTTTTAGAAACCCTTAGCATTAACCTGTAAACATAGTGCGATCTTCACATGCCTCGAAAAGACGGCTACCAAGCGTGCCGTGAGATTCGACAGTGGGAGACCGCCAACAGCTACCCACAGATGCCTATCATCGCTCTGTCAGCCAACGTCATGTCAGACGTCCAGGATAAGTGTGTCGCGGCGGGATTTAGCGACTACGTCACGAAGCCTGTTGACTTCATCGACCTCAGTAGAGCCATGTCCAAGTTCTTCTGATCCCGACACTCCTCCAATTGTGTCTGACCTACACCTCTTGTTTTCGACTTTCTTGCTCTCTACGACTATTACGATTTATCCGCTCCATTCATAATGATATTACCGCAGCCTCTATTTTAGACCGGAACGATCTACTTGACGGTTTCCTTCGTCTCCTTCTCCTGAAACTTAGCATTGCAGCGGCTCGCGGTTTTGATGACGACTGTGGCACACTGCGCATGCATGGCCTTACTGCATTAACATGGTTCACTTCCTGTCTACATTATTTTTATACCAACGATGAGTTTCCTGCTATGGCCAGGGAACTTGTATTCTGCATACTGCGGGACATTGTCCGTCGCCTTGGCGCCGGTTTCATAAGGATCAAAGGCGACTAATCCCGCGCCCGTGGTCTATTTATATCTTTTTTCCGCCTTCCATTCATGTGGGTTGAATGACTTGAAGGGGTCTTGGAAGGGTTTGGAGAATGGATATGGTGTTAGGGAGTTTTGTTTGCATTATTCTTTGTCTTGCTACCACTGTCCGATTGAATGGTTCATTTTGCCATGTGGGTTCAATACATCAAGACCAAGAGCGGCAAATACAATGGGGATATACATTTTTGTTCTTTTTCTGGTAATGCTTTGGTGAAGAAAGGGGTCATGCATGGAAGGGATCAAGCAGGATAGGTTGAATATATCCAACCTTGTTCAATGTTTATTTTCCTATACTTAGATACACGCCGCAGCGACGTGGAGGCGGTGCATTTTTCAACATGGTGTTATTATAACAACATGCATGAAGTGGTTAAAACCAAGAAATTATTCCAAATCAAACACAGTCCAATTGCGGTTCTCGAGGTTTAAGGTGGTCAGAGTGAAGAGGAATAGACATGATAATATTATGTGGTGATAATGCTACCACAAACGCTATCAAGACTCCCCCAAAAATCAAACATCAAAACCATGCCAGCATAGTTGGTCATTCTATCCATTGCTTTTCCGTAATCCGTTCCAAATCATGTGTCATTAGAGTAAAGAAATGAATATCATCAAAACAAATTGCCCGCATTGGCGGGCTGGTATCCGCTGTTCCCATGAAACCCAAGTCGTAAGAGTGAGAATGAACCCATCCAAGTAAGAGTTTGATCAGTATACACTTCCCCGGATACTACGATCCTCCTTCTCGGCGTGGTCCAAATCCTCAACAAGTTCTGCGTCACCGTCACAAGAGGCATCAGTGGATGCATCACCAAGACGGTTAGTCCGAGCATATTCATCCAGACTATCCTTATCGCTCGTATATGCTAGATGCTCGGGGCCGGCTTTGAGGAGGGGCTTCTGGTTGTATGAAGCCTTTTCGCTTCTTTCGCCCATGGTTTTGTTTAGTTGGGCATTGAGGGAGGCGATACGATGTAAGCTTATGTTCTCATCTTCTGACGAGTCGTTGTCAGTCTCGGCGGCGGAGGTGTGGCCAGAATAGCTGCCACCACCATCACGACCAATGTGTAGGTAGGGTGATTGTATATATTCGCTGGCAGAGATGACCGAGGGGGTGTCGTTGAGGTCAGAAACAGATTTGCCTTCATGGTTTGATGAAATGTCGGTCTCGGGGCCATCTTCCTCAGGAGCTCCAGCAGGAGCCCTCTCACTGTTGCTGCCAATGCAGTCAGTTTGAGACTTTTGCTTTCGGCTGACGATGGTAATAATCTCATCTGGGCTTGTAACCTTGCCATAAGGTTCCGGCCCCCCGTTCTCGTGATCCTTCTTGCGCATAATCTCTAAATCCTCACGCTCAGCGTAGTGGCGACTATGGTCGCAGCCATTAGGACATCCGCCCCATCGACGTGTCACGACAAAAGTCTTGGTGCGCGGGAGTTTCGAGATGTCCTTGTCCTTGTCCTTGTCTTCTTTGTCCTTGCGCTCTCGTCGTAAATCGGACCAAGTCCGTAATTTGTTCTCGAGAAGGTACTTGTTGTTCTCTTGCTTGCGCATGATAAGGAACTCGCAGTGGTTGATGTTTCGGAGATCTTCAAAGTATTCGACAGTAAAATGATACCATTTCATGAGAAAGACACGAGACATAAGTCCATGGGTTACTGGTGAGTTCTGTTAATAAAGAGATGAAATTGGGTAACATAACAACGTACCTAGCACACAAACGCTGGGGAAATCATCTTCACCAAATTGTCGCCACAGACTCTCGTTGAAGCCGCTGACACGATCATAAGCATCGGCAGCGCTCTCGCCGTTTGGTATGCGGTAGAAGAAGTGGCCATAGTCGGCCCTCTCCTGCCACATACGTTCCATCTCAGCGCTGCATGGCTGGAAATTGCCAAAATCCTGCTCGCGTAGCCGAGGCTCTTCGTACACTTTGATATTGGCTCGGCGGAAGGGCGACGGGGAGCCTTCGTCAGAGGTTAAGGTCTCTAAGATTCCTTCTGTGGTTTCTCGTGTTCGGCGATATGGAGAAGTGAAGAATTGGAGGGTGTCGTCGGGACGGAGAAGGCTTCGGAGCCGACGTCCGGCATCATGGGCTTGATTCCAGCCTTCTGGTGTAAGTTTGACTCGGTGATCGGGGACGGTCTGGTGAATTTCGCGATTCTCTGTGCGGTTGTTAGCATGTATATCGATTTATGGGAGACCAAAGTCGGGACAACATACTATTGCCTTCGGACTGGCCGTGGCGAACTAGAATGATCAAGCGTGGTTTGGTCATGATGTTTCGGGTATGTGATATCGAGAGTATAGGACCTTGTTTTTGATGGCCTGGAGGCAAGCCCAATAGTAATGTAACACAATCGAATGTATTCTGAAGAGTTGTGGTTGTTGTATGTCAAGTGTAGGTTTCGAGTTCCACGGTGTCGCTGCGGGATAGAATAGGTTAGGATGAGAGAGAATATGGCGGAGTAGATAGATTTGCAATTGGTCAGCCAAAATGTAGGTAAGAGTCACCAATTATAAACCTATATGTAGAGAAGAGGATGGAAAGTGTAGAAGAAAGAGAAGGAGCTGTGCGTCATAAAAAGGAAGAAAGAAAGGCTAAGGGAAGGTGAAGCGTGGAACGCAACGTCTTTTTTTAGGTGAACGTTAGTGAGGCTTGTCTAATCCCGTCGCCCCTCGTTGGCTCACGAGACATCCTGACCTGAAGCATCAAAGTGAGGGCAGGTGCAGGTGCAACCATGTTTCCGAAAAAAACGCCCCGCCAAAAATGCCGGGATACCCCCCACCACCACCTCAGCCCAGGCCAGCTGGAGGTCTAGGTACCTGAGGCAGGTACCTAGGGAGGTGCCGTGTTTCGTGTGTACCCTTAACCTTCCACCCGAGCGGTATCCTCATAAGTTAGGCAGTCTACTATACCTATAATAATCATGATATTATGCCGTTATTTATAATCCATTTTGATACTCGGAGCATACATCTCTAAATCATGATAAGATTCTATCTTTAGGTACCCAGTAAGTGCTCTAAGGGAAGGCCTTTAAGGTGCTGTACCTTTAAGGCAGGTACCTCTTTGGGGGCCGGAGCCGCCCCGCCATCTGTCGACGAGAGAACAACAGCTTCTCAGTCGTCCACGACCAACCCTCCAAGCACACGTTGATTGACCAATAGCAATTCAGGACAAGTTCAAGCTGGTTATCACACAGGGACAGAAACAGCCCATAAGAGGTCTTGGAAGATGAGCTAGTCTCTGCCAAATCTTTGCAAATCCCTGCCAATGCTACGAATGAAGAATAAGCCCAACTTTCATGGGCTCCCCATGGCACGATCTGGAGGAGGGGCCCGCAAACGGCTTTTTGCTACCTAATCATGATTAAGCTAAAGTGAGCCGGGACTATCTGGCGATACAAGTCCGAAGACTGATACGATTCGGTGTTTGACGTGGTCTATGGATGGATATGGCGGCGGACAATATCCGTTGATATCGAAATCATATGATTTACCGTTCCCGTCCCCTTGGAACTCAGATGGTCCTTGCGTGCTCTCCCTTGTCAAAGATGCTGAGAATCTGGCAATCTGAAGGTGGTTAACCAATCCTGGAGATCTGCAGAGCCAGATTGAGTAATTCCGGCCGTTTTTAGCAGATGATTTGAGTCACGACAGCACCCAAGTTTGTTCATGCCTCTCTCCTGCATACATAACGCATTTCAACTTGGTCCTTTCTTTTCTTTTCTTGTTTTCCATCGGCCCTCCCGCTTTTATGATCATGATTCATCTCGTGGTATTTATTTATGTTTTACCGGTTAAATACCACCTCGGATCTAGACTGTCCCTTGCTTGTCTTGATCCATCTGGATTCAATCTGATCACTTCACCAGTGACGATTACCTCTGGTGAGGTGATGTGATCTGCAACGGGAAGCGCCATCAGCCGCCGATTGTAACTCACCCACTCTGGATAAATTCATCCATACCTACATATGTACCTACCTCCCTTAGGCGATCTCATACTGACTACGGCTTGTCGCTTTCGTCTAACATGTTCTCTTATCCTCACGCCTGCGTGAAAACATGTAAGTTGCACCAACAGACGATTGCCTATTCTGAATATAATCAATCACATGTTTATCTTACATATTCTCTTTGTGGCTTGCTGACGCGGCTTGGAACTTTTCTCTGTGCCTGACTGAGACTAGAGGTACCTACCTAGGTGGATTACTTAGGCACCAGATGCCAGTTCAACTACCGCGCGCTTATCAAATGACAGGACACCTGCATTCCAGCACCATCGACTTTTTTTCTCAGTGGCTGCTTAGCCTAATTCTTGGCAACCTTGCACCTAAATCAACGCCACTCTCTCCAGATCCTGGCTAACATCCACTCACTCACTATCTTGATTTATCCTGCCTGTCAACAAACCAACACATCCTTCCATCTGCCGGCCGTTATCCTCTTCACGTGTCAACCATCTGACCGCTTCATTTCAAAGGTTCTTGTCTCAATCAATATAGTACAGTATACAACGGACTTCAATTCACCTGACGATCCTCTGCCTATTCAGGCTATCTACCACGCCCATCGACGTCTCATTCTCACGCGTCCCTCAGCCCATTCTCATCTTGGATCAGACATTTCATTGACTCATTTCTTTTACCTCTTCTCTCGACAATGTCTGCTCCCGGCCCCGAATCCGTGCCAACTTCGGCCGACCCCCGATCCCACCGTCCCACCAAGAAGCGCGCTCTTACACCTGTCTCAGCCCAAGCCGCCTCGGTAGAAGCTCTCTTCGCAAAACCCGACCAGAACATCCGTATCCCCGAATCCTCTACCTCCGGCTCCGGTAGTTCCGCCCTGCGCTCCGCACCTCCGGAAATCGTTACAAATGTTCAAGGTTCAAGCGCGGGTGCCGGCTCAGGCGAATTTCATGTGTATAAAGCCAGCCGCCGGCGCGAGTACGAGCGCCTGCGCAGTATGGACGAGGACCTTCGTCGTGAAAAGGATATTGAGTCCTTTAACAAGGACAAAAGTGAGCGCGATCGAAAAGATGAGGAACGTACGCGCAAGAACCGCGAGAAAAGAGAGAAGATGAAGGCCCGTAAGGCTAAGAAGGGCAAGGGCCCTGCCACAGTTGAAAAGAGGCCTAACGCGACACAGTCCAAGGCCGACTCCCCACGCGCGGAGCAAGTTAATGAGAAGGATACTGCTGATGTTGATTCTAAGACCAAGACCGAATCTGGTAAGGACGATTCGGAATCAACGCCGTCTGCGCAACCTGCAGGACTAGTCATTCATGACGAAGACGACTGAGCAGAAAGGAGTGCAAAATCACAGCAGTCAAATAAGTCGTGCACAGTTGTACAAAAGGTCATGGGGGAGAGAGGATACTACATGAGGATCGAGACTCGAGGCCTAGATCGCGGGAGGGAAAAAAGGCTCGCAAGGGCCCTGTAAGTTCTTAGATGCAACAACATATTCACCGGCCAGGTAATTTATATGATACCCATTTCTTTCATCTTGGGAAGGGTCACCGGGGCTATATCATGCTCTGCCCCGGTGCTCCTTTTGTCTTTATTTTCCTTGCTTGTCTATTTTGCTCTTTCGGCTAGTACAGAGGGGTATGACCAGTCCATCCAAACAGACATTCGTATATACGTAGGTAAGCAGCACGACTTGCAAGCCTGCCTATCCTACTAACACTCACATGCCAGCATCATCGTCTGCACACTTCCTTGTTCTCTCTATTCCTCAGCACCACCACCACCACTACCAATCTGCGCGGCCTTCTTGGCACTGCAGATGTCATCAACTCGGAGCAGAAGGCAAGCAGCCTGTTGTAATTGTCAGTATCTTGTTCTGTAGCTGTGAATGGATAAAAATATGCCGTGAAACACATACCTCAATGGCGGTCTTGATGCTCTGGAGCTTGATGGCCTGAGGCTCCCACACTCCGTACTCCTTCATGTCTGCGATAGCACCCGTATCACCGTTGACACCCCAGGTGCTCTTACCCTCAGCTTGCTTGGCACGGAGATCCGTCAATACACGGACGGGGCTCTTGCCGGCGTTCTGGACCAAGGTTCGGGGGATGACCTCGAGAGCATCTGCAACGGCCTTGTAGGGCCACTGCTGCACACCCTCAATGCTCTTGGCGAGCTGACCCAACCTCACGGACACGGCCATTTCTGTAGCACCACCACCAGGTGATAACCGAGGGGAGAACATGACATTTCGTGCAACACCCATAGCATCCTGAAGGTTTCGCTCGATCTCGTTGAGGACGTCCTTGGAGGGGCCGCGGAGGAGAACTGTGCAGGCCTTGGGGTCCTGGCACTTGGTAAGGAATGTGAAGTACTCGTCTCCAATCTTCTCAATCTCGAAGAGACCGCATCGGGTACCGACGTCGGAGTCCTGAAGGTCCTCTACTCGGTTGACGATGGTAGCGCCGGTGGCGCGGGCTATTCTGTTGTTGTCGGTTTTTCGAACTCGGCGGAGAGCTGTGATGTTGGCCTTCATGAAGTAGTGCTGGGCAAGATCTATGACCCAATTAGTAAGCTATCATCGTTGGAGGCAAATCGGAAACGCACCAGACACTCCCTTCTCGGTAATGACAAGATCAGGCTTGACGGCGACAATGGCTTCACACAGAGCCTTGACCTGCTCCTCCTCGATCTGTAGAATTCTGTTCCAGTCATCCTCCTTAGTAATTTCGATGTTGGTCTGAGATTCACCCTTCTTGTACTCCAAGGGGCAGTCGAGGAGGACAATTCGGGGGTTCTCAATACGCCGGCGCATCTTGGGATGTGTGATGTCCTTGTTGAGCATAAGACCGTCCAGAACCCTGCTGTCCTCAATCTCGCCGCCAGGCACCTTTTCCACTCGGGCGTATCGTTTGATGTCGACTTCAGTCTTGCCGTTACCGGCCTCCCATGTCACAGTACGGACAGCCTTGAGGGCGAGGTCGCACATCTGGTCCATCCATCGAGAAACAAACTTGGTACCAATTGAAGAAGAGATGAGCTGGTACATGGCCTTGTCGTCGTTGACATCGATCGGCAGAGAGATCTCCTCGATGATCTCAAGGGCATCTTTGAGGGCTCGCTTGAAGGCGGAAATGATGACGACGGGATGAATGTTGCGGTCGAGCTGAGGAAGAGCTTGGGCGAGGATCTCACCAGCTGGATGGTGTTAGTTATATTCTCAACAAGAAACTGCACAAGACCCATATCCTCTTACCCAAGATAATGACGGTTGTGGTTCCATCGCCGACTTCCTCGTCTTGTGTCCGGCTGAGCTCAATCATGCTCTTCGCGGCAGGGTGGGAGACCTCGATTTCTCGAAGGATAGCATGGCCATCATTGGTAAGAACGATACCGCCCATGGGGTCGAGCAACATCTTCAACATAGCCTTGGGACCGAGGCATGATCGAATAATATCGGCAACACTGGGTCGGTGGTTAGGATCGGGCACGCGACTCGAGGATAGGGACAATGGCATACGTTTTGGCAGCAGCAATGTTGGACAGCTGAGCTTTCCGGCCGGTCTGCCTCTCACCGCTGTTGGTGTCTACAGCATCTCGGTCAGCCTCACGGTGATTTGGAAGAGATATCGAAAGCTCCCCTCAGGGCCCAGGGGTTCGCCCTCCAGTGTGGGGGGATATATATTTTAGACAGGCTGAGACTCACTCATAACCACCACCGGAGCCTGCATGATGGGCGAGGTTTTTTGGTGTTTCTTTGGCTCAACGTATATTTTATCTTCTGGTGACGACAAAAAATCGTTCAGGCGCTGTTAGGAAAAGTGAAGGTGCCGGTTTGTCGGTGTCGGAGGGGCAAAAGGCTAAAAGAACAGTTGTTGAGGGGCGGGCGCGCACATCCAGAAAAGTTCAGTGGTGGATGTGGATATGGAGGATTTTTGGCGGGGACCTGGAGGCTCCTGCCTTGCGTTGCGGTGCGCTTCTCGGCTTTGATATTAACCCGCCCCGCCTCACTTAAGTTGCTTAGTAGCTTGCTCTACGTTAGTACCGAATTGCAGTTTTGAGCAGCTCATGACCTGTCAGAGACTCCCCTGGAAATTGAAGGCGACCAATCATAGACGCCAAGAGCCGCTGAGCTTGGAGCTCCCCCCTCCATGAATTGAGCTCCAAGTTGGAGAAGTCAATTGTCCATGATACAAAACTTTACCACTGCAATTGTGGCTGTCTCGAGGTAACTGCTCCAAGACAAGACATCAAGCAAACCAAGACATTGAAACACAGGATTAACCTCCTTCTTGTCTTGGTTAACTCTGCTTTGATCCTTTGCCATTGCATAATGTCTGCAAGACGAGCTGTCCAACCCATTCTGCCTAAATCACAGCCACCAGCTTGGACAGCCTCAAAACGCATCACAGAGTTCATAGCACACGTTGCCCCTGTGACATCTCCCTCCCAAGCCAATTCGTACGTCGAATCTCTGCTCGAATCAGACAAACGTATTCGCAATGCAACGCACAATATTACGGCGTGGCGTATAAGAAGTGAAGGCGCTGGCCATCAACAATTTAATGACGATGGTGAGACGGGCGCCGGATCCCGACTCCTGCAGCTGATGCAGTCCATGGACCTTTGGGATTCCATGGTCGTGGTTACGCGCTGGTACGGAGGTGCCCATTTGGGGTCTAAAAGATTCAGGCTCATCACATCTGTGGCGAGTGATGCTTTTGCAAGGGCTGGTATGGTTGGAGACAAGAAGGGAGACATGTCCACCAAAGGGAAGAAAACGAAGTAATGCAAGACATAAAAATTGAGTTAACTGACTCTTGTAAGACCTAGAAGGTCTATATCACCCATGTAAGTCCTCTAAAACTCTTGGTCTGATCCATTGATATGCTGACATCTTGATATCAGCCGCCAAAGGCCAGTTCTCTCTGTCGTTTTGTGGGGCACGCTTTTTGTCTGCATCCACTGGTCTGGTCCAAATGATATCGTATTGTCCTTCCAGTCAATCCCTATCAGTGTTCTGGTGGTGTTCGTCCTTCTGCATCTCACATCAGCCTCCGCAACAGGCAACCACCGATGATCCTGGAGACCGTTTTGAGATCAAGATCTGCTGACTGATCATTCTTGATCGTGTCTAAACCTCATTGCGTAGTCCAGATGTTCCGCGAGTTGTCTTAGCTCGACGGTTCCCGGGACCCGAATTGGGCTTCATATCTCGTACATGATTCTCCTTCGGTGCTTCGGGGCCGACCTGGACCCAGCTACCACCTTCCTTAGATCTGGCGACAACCAGGCAGAGGTTTCTTGACATGAGCTTTTGAACACGGTCCCAGCGATCCCGGTCATTGATCGCAATGTCGCCAACTTCCTTCCACCAAGATTCCTCATGTGAGTAATTTGGAGCGCGCTGAATCCAAAGAAAATCTGGCGGAAATTCTTTCATGAATAACGGATGGGGCGTGACCGCAAAGGCCGGGATTCCATTCTGGCTAAACCTCCATTCGAGTACCAGTTGACGTATAGCGTCGTCTCTATGAGCATCCAGCTTAAGTCGCCCAAAATCTCCAAGCCGCGCAGGTAGACCTGGCTCGGATGGCCAATGACTGCTAGCCTGAGGAACGGACAAGGGTGGTTCCTACTCTTCCTTGATCTTCTCGATCTTGGCTGTGGGGATGGCGAATACCATAGTAGTATCGGGCGCGTTCTGCAAGTAGTCTGGCACGGGACCTGTGATATCAAAGAGTGGCTTGACAATCTTGAACCATGTCCATCTTTGTGGCAGTGGGGGGCTTCCACATACGCTTTAAATCGAAAGTCAGTTGAGCGATCTTGTCCGTCCCCAACAGTCAACTCACATGTTCACCTCGTATAGAGTGATGCTGCCTTTCGGCGTGTAAAGCTCGAGAACTTCAAAAGGCACCTCGTTATCGATAGACTCCGTTCTCTTTGAACTTAGACTCAAGCTTCGGCTCGTTAGCCTGTTATTCATCACGTCCTGCTTGAAGTCGAGTGAGTCGAGCTCGAGTTTCCAGTATCCGAAGCGGCGACATGCCCGTTCAAGCCACGACATCAATCCTGATGAATTTGGAGGGCCGCTTGCAAGATGTGGCCCTTCTTTACAAGGAAGGTTCTCAATACGCATAATGAGGTCTGAATAAGGGTCATCCATTGGAAAGGGGGCATGAGGGTGATAGTTTGCCATTCCAGTAATGGCCTGAAGCCGTTGACTAGCTACAAGTCTAGGCAAACTGTAAGTATAGATTGTAAAGATTGGCGGTTGAATAATTGGCAACTTACAGCTGAGACGATCGGGCCTGGATGTGCTTTGACTTCTTAACGTGGAAGTTGACACGCTCACGCTCAGAAGGTCCAGCTTCCTCGTTGACCAGCTCGTGGTTCACCATATCAGCTACCCTTCCATCTTGCTCTGGAGCTCCTTTGAAGTGAAAAGAGGCGAGTTCGGGGTCTATGTTATGACGTGCGTCCGTTTTTTTCAGCATTCCATGAACGGTCTTGGAATCCGTGAATTGTGGGTGAGGGCTCCGTCGCGGAGCCGACTGAATCGTACCTCGGGAGACGTGTCCATGTGCTAGGTTGTTGGCAAAGCCCATAGCGATGCCTTTGCGGAGCTTCTCGCGCACAGAAAGAGTGCTGAGATGCTCTTGTGAAAGGTCATAAGTCGTGTTTTTGTGGCGACTATTCTGCCTTGGACTCTGTTCCTTTTCAGCTTGTTGCGAGTCTGTGCTTTGAGGGTTTGCGGGAGGTGAAGCTGCGGCAGAATGAAACGAATAGCTTTTTAGGAGAGATTTGGTAGGAGGGCTCAATGGATCGATACCTGTTTCTTCGATCTTAGGGACTTTGTCCCCTGTTGGTTTCTTGTGGGAGACAGTCATGGCAGAGGCACCAGGCTGGTGATATACCGAAGGATCGGCCTCTCTCATAGTTCCTCCAGGCGACCCAGCAATATAGATGGCCCGGTTCTTCTTGGTGTTTTGTCGCTCGGGTTGTGGGCTCAGCAAATGCTTGCCCCTGGCTTCTGGTAACGTCATATCAGAAGCGAAGCAAGTTGTGTAAACATGCCTAAGACAATGGAATTGCCGCGTGCAGTCCCCACAATAGATAATTGAAAGAAGGTATCACGAAGATGTGCAAACGATTAACAATGAGATGATAAGTTGTTGAATAAGGTAACAATAAGGTACCTACCTGAGTAGATGAAATGTAGTGAGGGCTGCCTTCCAAGATGACGAAGGCAGCTTCGAGAAGCACTGAACCACTACCTTCCCACCATCATCAATAGCGCTCAGTTCCATGGATTAGATTAGTACCTTGTAAAAGAGGGTGCAGACGGGAGAGAGGTACACTGAGAACTACCTTACCTTATGGATCAAGCTCGGCTAGTAGGGAGTATTTTTGCCTTGTATAACTACCTACCTACCTAGGTAGGTTCTTCTGACCTCATCTCAACGCGCAGGCAGGTTTAGGCCATTCAAACCACGATGCACTTGATAGGATGCTACTGGTTGAGCAACACGATCAAAGACCACCTTAACCCTTCTTGAATGTACTAAAAAGGCACAATGAGATCAATTCTCCCCAAAGCGCAGGTAAACCTCGGTGTTGTAGCTAAGCGGTGTGCTTCCACTGCCAAGCACAACGTGGGAAAAGAGATGCTCCTATCCGCAAAACTTGGTTACACGAAATCTAGAACGACAAAGAGACTCGCTATTTGCGATTTCCCTAACCAAGTGCATGCATAAGATAGCCAGGAACTGGAAAACAGGCAGATGAGACTTGGATTCCGGAAGATTTATCGAACCAATATATTGGTCCATAGCCGCCTTTTCTCAGACTCCCACCCAAATCAACAAATTATTGATATCAAGCTATTGACAGTCATCTCTTTAGGCAGCGTAAGGCTTATGGGGTTGATATCTGTTAAGGAATACCTACCATTATGTATAAGTTTAGGTAAGTTTTAGGTAGTTCTTATGGTTCTTTAAATCCCACAAGCTCTACGGCGTCTTAAAAGATATACTGTCCCGCTACCTAGGCGACGATGGGAGGAGCTGATCCCTTGTCTTTGATGGGATACCACCAAGTCAATGCCTCTTCTTCATGTCGAAGCGACAAAACAAATACTACGGTCCTCAAACTTCGAAGTAAATGAGGCATTTTAAATTCAACCATCTTGTACAGCTGGTACTGAACTAGACAATGGAATGCCTGTCGATCCCCATCTGATGTCTTTTGAGAACAAGCTTAATGTTACCCTTACCAACTGACTATCCACTCGGCACCGACACTTATGCTAGATCTAGCAAGCATATGTGGGGGTTTATCAATCTCATCTAATCTCTTACAAGACCCTCTGTCCATGGTGCAAATTAAAAGGGCTTCGGCAAGCCCTGAAATCTTGCTGTCTACGCCTGCTCATCTTCTTCTTTGTTCCTTGTCAAAATGAAGTTCACGATTGTCAGCTCGGCGTTGCTGGGGTTTGCTTCGGCTGCGAGTGGCACTACCACTCGGAAAACGACATACGACTACATCGTAGCCGGAACCGGAGCTTCAAGTCTGGTTGTTGCTGAAAGACTCGCCAATGCTGGCCACAAAGTTCTTCTCGCCGAGCGAGGCGGTCCTTCATTCTACTCAACAGGGAATCGTGATGACCTGATGAAATGGAACAAGACCGTCACCGCATACGATGTCCCTGGCATGGCCTACTACACAGACATCTCGCCGACCATTCAGTGGTGCACAGATATCGCTGCCTCGGCGGGCTGTTTGCTTGGTGGCTCTACCATGTTGAACGCTCTAATGTTTGTCAAGCCTCGAGCTGCTGACTTTGGTGGTTGGCCTAAGGGATGGCAGTGGGAGGATGGTGTTTCCGATGCTGCCAAAAGTGTCTTTGAGCGTATGCCAGGTAGTATTCTTCCGTCTGCTGATGGAAAACGCTACGACGATGGTGCTTTTGAGGTCATGTCGAAATTCCTCGGCAGCAATGGCTGGGATGAGGTCAATGCTCTTGAGAATGTTGAGGCGAAGGACAAGGTCTTTACGCACCCTCCTTGGTTGGTAAGTTTTCATCCTATATATTGCGAGCAAAGCTTACATGAAATAGATCAGCAATGGCCTTCGAGGTGGTCCCGTTCGAGATATTCTCCCTGATGCTCAGGTACTCAACAACTTCAGCCTTCAACTTCACGCGAAGGTCATCCGTGCTGTTCGTAAGGGTCCTATTGTCACTGGTGTCGAGGTTGAGCATGGAGACGGCTCTCGCGAGATCATCAAGCTGAGCAAGAGTGGTTCAGTGATCCTCTCCTCTGGAACACACTCTACACCACGCATTCTCTTCAACTCAGGTATTGGGCCTAAGAAGCAGATCCGCATTGTCCAGTCCGGCTCTACCAAAGTCAAGCTTCCTCCTGCTTCTCAATGGATCGACCTTCCTGTTGGACAGCGCCTCAGAGACCACCCTATCGTCGTCGTCGTGGATTTCCAGACTAAGGATAAGCTCTTAGCTCTTCCCAGCACAGCTTTTACCGAGCCTAATGACGAGAATATTGAGTTGTTCGCCAAGGGAAGCGGTCTTCTTTCTCAGTCAGCTCAGCGTCTTAACTTCTGGAAGAGCGTCGAGGGTAGTGATGGTGTGGCTCGGTACGTCCAGGGCACGGTCAACGCGCTTGAGAACAACACTATCTCAGCCAAGGTATATCTTACCCACGGCCTTACATCCCATGGCACTCTCGAGATTACCGCCGACGGCAACACAAACATTACCCAAAAGCCCTTCCTTAATACCGAAGGCGACCGTGAAGCTCTTAAGATTTTTGTTGGTGAACTTCTCAGCTACGCTCGTAAACCTGGCAGCGTTCTGACCGTGCTAAGCAATGTCACTGCGGACACACGATTTTCGAGGTTTCATACAGTGGTAATCATCATCTTGGATCAGCTAACATGGGAGCCAAGGATGATGGCAAGAGCGTCGTTGGACCTGATACTCGAGTCTGGGGAACCAAGAATCTTTTCGTTGTTGATGGTAGCATGCATCCCGAGGTCCCAACAGGAAACACTCAGGCTTCCATCATGGTTGCTGCTGCGCACGCTGCCAACAAGATCTTGGCAGCTTCTTCCAAGACCAAGGGACATTAGACATGTTCTCCTTGAAACCGAGGGGAGTTGCATTATAAGACGTCAAAAGTCTATTAGATGTATAGTATAGCTCTTTGGCCGCCAAAGAAATAGACAGATGTTATTCTGACAGTTCCCTTGCAGCTTGTTATAGCTGTTTGTCTTATCCGAGTACTGAAAAGGGCGGAGTGATCAAGACTTCAGTCTTCCAATAATGAGGAAAGCAGTCATTGACACACGATTCAGCTAAATGGATGGCTCTGTAAAACTACCCGCTTGCGCCAGTGGTCATGATTCGTAAATACCAGCTCAATATGGACTATTTCAGAGCCATGCCGCCAAATACTCGGTCCAACTCTGCGCCTTGGTCGTCTGTCGCATTTTGGTTCGTTCCACTCTGGGCGTTTTGACTTTCAGGCACATTTCCTGCACCTTGTTGTTGGGCCGGCGTGCTCCTCTCCGGCTCCAAGATATGCATTTCGCTATCAAGCCAACCCGGGGCAACTCTCCTCTTCTCGGCAAGTTCTCGCGCTTTAATCCTCTCATCAAACTCTCTCAGCTCGCGTTCTGCGTCCTCTTGCATCTTGGTCACGTAAGCCCCCAGTGCGCGACACGAAGAGATGATGTCCTCTGGGTGTGCCGCGTGACCAGAATTGGATACCACGTATTTAGGCTTGATTTGGCCTGCGGGGTTGTCTGAAGCTGCCTCAACGCCTAGTGATGATGGGGGGATGTTGGAAGGCATGGTCTTGTAGTTGTATGAGAGTGTTGTCGCTGTTGGAAGAGACACAAATGGTGAGACTGTTAGGGGAACTTGCTCCAGGAGGGGATGTGATCCTGTTGCCGTGTTAGCCAGGCATACCATGAATCGCGCATGAGAAGCATACGCTTATTGTCATGCATGATAGCCGTATAAACGTAATCTCTCAGCGCAGTTTACTTCTCAAAAGCAGTGGAATATCCTGTTTCAGAAATTCTGCTCTTCAGTGAGCCTCCACAAGAAAATTGGTGAAAGATGAAGGAGGAAATTAAACTGTGAGGGAAATGTTGCGTGTAAGTGAATTCAATGTTGAGGTTGAGACGACGCGCCCACGTCTTGGTTGGCTGGTTGGTCGGTGACTGATGCAACGATAAGAACTCTTATCGATAAGCCTTTTCGCGATAAAGCTCTCCCACCTTCCATCGCAAATAGGCATTTTCTTCAGCTGCCTGGCAGCCTGGTGAACCCCTCCACTCCAAACAAATCCGTCTTATAAGTTACAACATACTCAAAAATGTTACCCACGACAATCCGCACACCGCCCAAGGTTGATGATTACACGCCTCTGGCTGAGTACCAGTCTACAACACCTGAAAGCTTCACCAGTGGAAAACCTGTTCTTCACTATCATCTTGAGGGCGCAAAGGCATGGATTCCCAAGGCGCAATGTGGTAGTCTAGCTCTATTCCCTGCGGACTCGAGCGAAAAGCCCAGTGCTCCTGAAGGCGACAACATTAATGGCGATGTCGAAGAGCTCGCAGAGCAGAAGGTGGATGTGTTTGTGAACACCGAGTAAGCATAACGTCTTTCCCGATACAACTCAAACTAACATCACAAAGGGCTTTGACTATCTTCAGCAACAAAGTCGAAGCTGGTGTTTCAATTCCTTACCCTTCGATATCCATCCACGCGATCAAGCAGCTCGGCCCCGAAACTGATGCCCAGCGCACTCAGGCCGTATGGATGCAGCTTGAATTCTCAGACGGCGGTGCCGATGACGACGATTTTAACACAATAGATCTCACCATCATCCCACCCAAATCAGACTCGGAGACTAGCGCCGCTAAGCAGTTGTACGACGCCATGGCCAACTGCTCCGACCTTCACCCTGACCCCAACGACGGCGAAGAAGATGAGGATGAGTACGACCGTATCGTCTTCGAGGGCAGTGAAGAGCATCAAGCAATTGAAGGCTTCACAGGTGTTATGCGGGGCGCTCCTGATGGTGGACTACCTCCTCCCATGCCTGGTAGCAGTGGCTGGATCACAGCGGATAATGTGCACGAGTATTTCGACGAAGAGGGCAACTGGATTGGGCCAGGAGCTGAGGGTGAAGAGGAAGAGCTAGGAGAGGGCGCAGGCAGAGTGCGAGATCGCGATGAGGCTGAGGGAACTGGTGCAACTGAAAACCAAACAGCCGATGATCCCGATAACAAGCGACCGCGAGTGGAGTGATAGAAGATACCTCACAAGAGGATATGGCAGGGCGTTCTGGTATAAAAAGACAATACAAGTCAATGCGTTATGTGTAATTTAGTTTGATAACCCAATTCAAACCAAGAGTTTATCACTGCTATAACTACGATTTTCTATTAAGATTACGTCCGAAGGGTATATATCCAACGAGCTCCTAGACTAAGCTACCTACAGGACAATCCAGCATATCCAGTCCATTCCGAAAAACCCCCTTAACGAAATTCGATCCCAAAAAGTGAGTACATGAACTAGCCAGCTGGTGTCGCATGGTATGGTGAATCGTTGACAAAGCAAAGAATATCAGAATATGAAAAACAAAAAACTACCGTTTTACATGCGTAGACATCGTCCTTTTGCCTCTAATCCAGACGCATCAGGCGAACTCTTCAAAAACCCATCCTTATCATATAGTCCAACGGAATCGACACTCTTTCGCTTGCTATCACGTTTACTATCAACGGCGAGCTCACTCACAGTTCCAAGCTTAGACTTGCTCGACCCTCGGCTCAAATCGCGATCACGTCTCATGTTCGCACTTCTTCGTGTCTCTCGGAGCCCGCCGGATAACGGCGTGGGTTCCTGGTTCTCTTTACCGTCATCAATACCATCTTCACGAATCTCAACCCCTAAATTAGACCGGTTGCTGCGACTTTGCGGTAGTGGACGAGTTGCCATGGGCGGTACACCTGATCCCGATGTGTTTTTGTTAGGACTTCCGAGGTTGAGATAGTTTTGGCGACCAGACATGCTCGCCCTAGGCGTAACAGGGTTCACACTTCTTCGCGAAAAGCTGCTTGTCAAGTTCAAAACTGGCAGCGTCGGTGAATCGGGTTCGTTGATAGATGAGCCCAGTGAGTTGCCGCTGTAAGAACTAACTATACTGTTCATTCTCCTGAGTTCCATGATGGAGTTTCCAAGAGATCCGTTCCCAAGAGAACCCATGCTCGGTACGGCTGGTGGAGCAAGATTCGGCATATCCTTCTTTGAGCGAGACAGGGGGCGGCGAAGAGGCGATCCTGTGGATATTGCGCTAGGATCATCAACGGGCAACTCATCACGATATATAGTGTTTGCCGTTGAGGAAATTTGTCGTAGGTGCTGTGAGAACCCTTGTCTAGGCATTGGCGATACTGGTTTTGGCATGACGATTTGGTCTACTTGGGCAATGTGCTTTGGCGGTTCAGGGAGTGCTCTTTTTGGTGCTGTGCCCATCAACAATGATAGCATATCCTGCTCATCAAAAGGAGACGATGTCATTGTCGATGGGCTTGGTACCGTCGCCACGCTGTGTCTATTGTCCTGCAGTAACGGCCGTGCGCGCTCAGGGGCTTCAAGTTTGGGACTCTCGCTCATTCTGTTTCCAAGGGACAGAGTGCTATCTCCCTCAGTGGATGTTACAGAGGGGGTTAAGATGCTGGTATATGAGTTGCTGATAGGGAACGCTAGGGCAATGCCTTCTTGGTCGCGGGCGTGGAAGCTATTGTTGCGCTGGAATCGTTCTGGTGGTGGCTGCAAGGATGAAGAAATAGGAGGCCCTCCAACAGCTTGTGTACTCACAAACGAGGGTCGGAGTTGTCCTGTTGTGTTGAAGATGGTTTGTCCGCCTGGGATTGATATACTGAGATTTCTTCCCCTTCTATGGGACGCACGCGCACCAAATAATGACCCTCTGCTTTCCGAGTTAAGAAATTCGGGGGTCTTCCTCTCGATGAACGGATCGGGCTGGTCCTTATCCTTTTCTTCTGGGTCATTTGCGCTGTATAGTGTTGAGAGTGAACTTGATGCTTCACTATCTTGCGAGGCGCGTCTGTCAGGGCTGTTCTCTTTGACTTCCTTGACTTCTTTGGAAGTGTATTTCTGAGGGTACTGCTTTGGAGGACTTGTATTCTCCTGAGCCTCCCACTGACGTCCCCTCAACCGACTTGGGCTTGACAGTCCTCCTGGAAGCACGAGCTCTTGTGTCGCCTCAGCTATCAAGCTATTGGCAGCGCTTCCAATTGAGCTGATCGAAACATGTCGACTCTGTGCATCTGTAGGTATCACGTGGATAGTAGCTCTCTTGCTTGGACTTGGCGGTACTCTTGAGATGCGTACTGTGCCAGTTGTATTGGTTGAATCCTCAGACGACATTGTCTTGTGACTATGTGGTGTTTTCATAGGAGAGTTCTTCCGTGGTGTGCTTCTCAGCGATGAGATCTTCTGTGGTGAGCGTTTTGTTGGTGAACCGCGAGAGTTCTTGCTTGGTGATCGACTGGTACCATCTCGAAGCCTCTTTTCTGTACTTCGAAGGATATCTCGAAGATCTGTATCTGTCACCGACGCTCGGACACGAGCTCTTGATGGAACTCGCACAGGACTGATTTGTGTCTGTTTCTCCTGGAGAGGTAACTCGGGGGCAGTTTTGCTCGCTTTGAGAGTCTCAACGCTCTGTCGCTTCTGAATTTGTATACCCTGATCAAGCTCTTGGCTTTCTTGTCCCTTTTCTATATCATCATCTGTCATAAGAGTAGGTATCGTCGGCGTTCTTCCCAGCCATCCATCTCGGCTGAAGAGACTATCGCGACGACTCCGGCTTACCCTTGGACCATGAAACTTGTCCTCTTCAACCCAACTGCTCGATCGTCCTCTCTTTCCGTTTCCACTGAAGAAGGTAAAGCTGTTGTATGTTGGAAGAGGTGGTAGTACTGGCGGTAGTGAGAGG
This sequence comes from Fusarium concolor, assembly GCA_013184415.1. Classification (NCBI taxonomy): domain Eukaryota; kingdom Fungi; phylum Ascomycota; class Sordariomycetes; order Hypocreales; family Nectriaceae; genus Fusarium; species Fusarium concolor. Next base: position 49,455 of record JABCJY010000103.1, read on the forward strand.
GAGAGTCGACTAACAGATCTCGACATGGCGTATTTGCGCTTAACGAGACGCTTCGTAAAGATGGATCGTCTATGGTCTTCGACATCTTCCGATACTTGATATATAGTAGTCGTATCGTCTTTGGCTCGAGACTTGACGCGCCAAGTGAGAAGAAAACCGATCGCTGCAAAGAGGAGAATTGCACCACCGATAGAAAACGTGAGGATCCATCCTAGACCAAGTCCGCCAGCTCCACGCACGGCTCTGCGAGAGAGAGTTGAAAGTCCCATTTCTAGGAGTTTGCACTGCTGTAGCTGAATTATAAAAGTCATCAGCCAGCAGCAGTGTTCGTGAGTCTCGAGAATAAAGAGTTCAGGATATGAGGCTCGAAAAGGACAGACAACGTGAGATGTGGTGGACGCCAAATGAAGGAGAAACCTTCCAAAGGGAATACGTCCACTTTCATCTTAATTTTTGATTTGGTAGTCAACATTTTGGGCTGAGGTTATTTCGAGGGTCTCAGTTCAATATCCTGAGGAATGTGTTGCTAGGTGTAACCCATTCCATCCCCAGCAAACCAAAGGATCAGCTTCATGACACTTGACATGGGCGGTAATGACTTGGCTCGGAAAATACGAGAAACTTTCTACGAAATCGTCATCTCATCAGTTTATTGCAATAGAGTGTACATGGTACATGTTGGGGTTACAGGTTGGTTTCGAAGCCGGGAAGCTGAATGGTTTGTCACATATCTTTCAGCTAAGAATATCAAAAATACGTAATCACCAGGGAGATTACTTCAGAAAATCGGGCTGTATGGCTTGTGGTCATTCATCATTCCTGTATTTGTATCAGGTAGTTTCTCCCGAAGTATATATGTTCCCAAAGTCTTGGGCCATCATTGTCCTCCTATGAAGAAAAGAACCCTTGCAGCCAAATGCTCCTCTTCCAACCATGCATAACATACGAACACCTGGAACCAGCCAGACAATAGAAGCAAATCTTTTTTTTTTCTCCATTTCCTTTTTCTTTTCATCTTCTTTCTAAATGGTTAGAAATATCGATGCCCATGTCCATGCAGATGAGCACCACGACGTCTCCGTCTTGGTGGCCCTGCTGCTGGTGCTGCTGAAGGTGTAACAACAGCTGTTGATGTGACAGTAACGAACACAACCTCCTCTTTGAGATCGGTCACATAGACCACCTCCTCGTCCCAGAGGATCTTGCTTACAAGGTTACCATTGGTAACAAATTGTGTGCTAAAGTAGCTCTTAGTGTCTGTCACTGGCTGGATCTCTGGTGCTGGAGTAGTCGTAGGGGCAGCGGCAGCTTCGGCAGTCGTCGACTCTTTGAGTGCAGCAGCACCGACATCTCCAGCGCTAACAGCACCAATGGTCGGGATGGAGACATCAACTGTGGGAAGAGACGGTTTAGGAACAATGCCTGCGGGTACGGAGGTCTTAGAGCTTGGGCCAGGAGCCGGAGCCACATAAGCCGACGACACCTTGAACACTTGACCTGGGAGAGGTGAGGCAGAGTTCTTTGGTTTATCACCAGGGGAGTAGCTGAGCGTAGGTGCGGAAGCACCACCAGTCGGGTCAGGCTTCTCAGCGTCAGAGCCATCTCCGTAAGGGACTCCATCACCGCCGGGTAGCTGTTTCATAGGGCCCTTCACATTCTCGTGGGCTAAAGCCTTGGGGAGTTTCATCTCACAAGAGGTGGCCTTTTCTTCACTGACAACGTCGAATAGAGGGCAGTCCTCAATTCTTCCAGTTTCACTAGTGCAGGTCTTGATAGCATCCTGGAGGAACTCTTCTTCCCAGCCCATGATGAAATCCGCATGATAGCCGTAGCCTATGTGGAGTCAGAAGCGCACGTCTTTGAGACATCAACTTATACATACCTGTAGTGTCGCCGTTGGCAAAGACAAATCGACCGTTGCGATCGGAGAAAGCAGCCGTGTTCCAGATCACCTCATACATGAGACTGGGCAGTCGAACAGGATAATCCTTAGGGCAGGTGCCTGTCATGACAAGATCGGGGAATGCGACGTGATCCTTGTGATTCTCGCTGTCTACAGCATCGCCACCCTTCCAGCATGATGGGAACATGATTTCCAGACGAATGCCATCCGCACAGTTTGCGTCAAGGTAAGCTTTGTCAGGCATGTAGTGGCGGTAGAGAGTGCCCTCGGGCTGCTTTGCGTAGTTAAGACAGTTGAATCCGAGCGCGCGCTGAGCGAGATCACTTTGCGTAGTCTGACCCATAGCTTGCCACATAGACTTCTCTGGGTCTGGCTTGCTTGGATCACCAATGGTGTACTTTCTCCGGTCGTTTGAGCCAGACAGCATTCGAAAGTCAGGAGGGAAGGCGGTCACGTTGTCTCCGAAAAGAAGATAGTAACTAGGGACTGTTAGTTTCAATTTCGAAGGATTCACATGATCATCAATATTGCTACTCTAGATCTTTCCTAGAGGGATGTACTTACGCGAGCATACCGCCCACTTGAGGAACAAGCTCAAACTTTCCAGTATCACCATCTTGGAAATACAAAGCAGGATGCCAGTAAGAAGATTTGTCTTGTGTTACTCGACACGACGTGCAATCAGCGCCGAGGAGTTGTTCAGTCGTGACGGTTTCGGCGAAGCCTGTACATTATTAGTTAAGCTCTTTCGCGGGCTTACATTCGCAGCTTTCTGTTGATAACCAAAAACGTTGCAAGAACCCGTCCTCTTCCAGCACTTACCTGAAGATCCGTGGATTGAGTGGGCATGCTTTGAAATCACGCCAGGGTCGACAATGGGATCGATACGGGCAAGTCCCACGCGGCCAGGGCACTCCATGCGCCAGAAGGCATGGGCGCTGCCTACAAGGCCCACCGAAAGAGTGATGAGTGATTTGAGCATCTTAGTGACAGTTGCCTATTCAGGCTTGAAGTGATGCCTTCGAAAGGCGATGATTTGAGGGAGTGGACGATGCAACAATGCGATCTAAAAGAGAGTTGTTAGAATTGTGATGATGGTGATGGAAGGCGGAGGGTTGATCAAGAGAACTGCTCATCATGAAGGAAAGTGCGAGAGGCGGCCAAGGCCAAACAAAGGGGGAAGGTCCATTGGGGGTTGAAGCAAGAAACGGAGGGGCTTGGACGGAAGGCAGTTGGCAGCGGATAGCCGCTGCCATAACGGCTCAACGCATAAAATTGGAAGGAAGCAATTCTGAGAGACCATCTTCAGAGTGAATGATGAACCATATGATGGTTCTTGTGCTTTTCAGAAGATCTAGCCTTATCTTTGGAGTGGCGATAGACGAATTCCGGTCAAGACGAAGGAAGGTATATGTGTAAGTGAAAGTGTACTCACCGCCAACGTATTGTGGTGTTTCAGTCAAGTCGATGATGAAGTTTCTGTAAACTCGAGACTCCTTTTCCGATCGATATTGATTCAAAAAGAAACGAAATAAGGGATCAAAGGGGAAATATTGAAACCGAAAGTTGCAATGGCTGGGATGCCTTTATTGCTCTCGACAGTCGCACACTCTTGCGTATAGTCTGGCCAGCCCCGCTGAGAATCTGAGACCCTGAATTCCAACGCGTGGTTCAGATCGCAACGTCGAGGTCACTGCCACGCTTCCGGATTGAGCCACGGGGTCCTTTGACTGACAGACAAAGAATGCTCTGTCCAATGATGCCGCTTCCGGTTTACCGACAACAGCTCCCGCACAATCGGTCGACTGTCTCAGTGTAAAGTGGTTGACGCTTCGGGAAGTTCTGACAGAAATTCAATTAAACTGAACCAGAAGAGTCTCGGTTGTAGAGAGCAACGACGTCGTCAATTTAGAAGAATAACCGTTTTCGATGTAAGTGGTTGGCAAGCCTCGCCGATAAACTTGCGGAAACCGTTGGAGTCTGAATCAGCCTACCAGTTTTTGCAACGACTCGACGATCAACGGTTTGCACAAGGTTCGGTGAGTCCGAGAAACGTTATTTCAGAATGATCGTTGTGGTACTGGTGTGGTTCCAAAAGATGGCGAGTCGCTTTCTCACGGAAGATGATCTATCCTCAGAGGTCTCGAGTAATCGATTTGATAGCCTTCACTAAACAGAAACCAGAACAGTGGGTTTTGAATAATAAACGAATGAAATTGAACGGGCAGAATCGCAAGGAACGTGGATGGTGGTCGAAACCAGAAAAGAGAGTAGATCTAACTCGTCAAAGAGACGAAATAGAGACGAAAGAGAGAGTAAGTGAATGAGTGTGAAGCAGAGCCAGCCCAAACTTCAAAAGAGCGAATGGATAAAACCCGAGAATAAAAGAAATCGAAAAGGAATGGGATAACAGGAGGGAAATGCACAAGATGGAGAATGGAGAGGACGATCGTCCGCGAAGTGCTAAAGAGTAGGGGGTGTTTGGTTCTAGCTTCTAGCCCGGGGCAGTTCATCTTGGCATTGACCGACCATTTCTCCGCTTCTGAGAGGGGAGAGTTTGGTTGTGTCGCAGTCAAAATTGCATCGGTTCCAAGGGTCAACCTATAACGCACAGGGGTGTTAATTAGAGTAGTCTTGTGGTGATACCGTACTAAGAAGAATGCTCTAGGACCATTGGCTGATCTCAAAACATGCAAGCGCTGGAATGGGCAAATAGCATGTTGCAAATACCTCGACCATGGATGAACGGCACGCGATAAATGCAGGTACCAGGCACATGGCACTTCGTGGCGGAATGAATAGAGATCTCCAAATGTGTCCCTGGGTAATGCCAGTTAGCACAAGAGCTCAGGGGACGTCTCGGCAGGTGAATTACCGAATCAGAGCCCATGCGGAGTATCGGGTCGCATTGCAAACGGCGCCAGAAGGTCTGGGCTTCTGTCATTTCATCATTTCTCCTGTCAATCGCAACGTATGCGCGGCTCTCCATATTGGAATCTACAGATCTTCACTACCCAGCCAAACATTGATTGGATTCCTGCGCCTCTCAAAGTCGCGCAGACTCCACCATGTGCACAATTGCCTAATGCTTGCATAACGTAGAATGGCCACAACTCCTTCGAACGACATTCTGTCAGGCACTAAAGAGAAGGCTAGGAGATCATGGTCCTTCACGGTTAGATCGACCACTAAATTGTTCTCTTATGATACCTGCAGCAATGACGCTGTTGACCTGATTCTGGTAAATTGTCTCAGATGTCGTCAGGCTTGCAGAAGGCTGGTTTGCTAGTGTTGAGTGAGGCAAGGGTCCAAGCCTCAAAGACGAAGGGAGAAACAAGGGGAGTTCTAAGTGGTATCGAATGGAACCTCCTTGAGCGAAAGTTGATTGATGGACATGATCATCAGGGCCTGTATGTTCATCATCATTTATTTGTTTCGTTGGCATGTTTCTATGCTACCATAAGAGTTTCAACCTTGTGAGTCCCCAAACATTTATTTGCTTTGCATTAACATACTCCATATATCCAGGGGCTAGCAATATGTGATAGGGCCAAGATGCCTGAAACGGGTTTCACTTACTGTCTTCTCCAATCAAAAGCTGTCTGTCCCTCACTGTCATGGTATCATCCAAGCCTCCCCTATCATAATCGAGAGTGGCGTTGGTAGTTTAGCGACGGGATGACCTCAGTCCCGAGTTAGACAAAGAGGAGACCCTGTAATTATTGTAAATAAAGACCGATGTAATTAATATCTTTCAACTTTCGAAACTCGGTTTTCTTGGCTCTGTTTTCTGCTCCAGTTTATGGGAGATTTCGATCACTGCGCTTTGATCTCTTAATGTTCATGCCAGCAATCCCAGATGCTCCACGCCCAACGCAGATCTGTTACAGTATGATTTACCTCTCCAATCTCCCTTGACATTGAGTGCCGGACACGTCGCAATCTTGATTCAACATAGGATTGAATTCTTGACTTCCCAAACTTCAGCTGGATTCTGAGTTTCCTGTCAAGTAGGACAGTACAATAGTGACCAGGCTTCTTAGCTGCTGCAAACCCCAAATCTGCGCCAGTGCTGGATCTAGAACTCTCCAGACCTTCTATATGCTATTGTATGAGCTGTTGCTATATTGCAACAATATCACGATCTAATATAAGAACATCCTTACTAATGTCCGACAAAGCGCATTCTTTATACGTTTAAAAGACCACTCATCGGTTCACCACGAAACCCTATGGATCACAGCCGGAGAGAAGTATAACTAGGCTCAATTTTAATTAATAGGATATCTACGACAATTGTTATTGCATACTCCATACATGGCTCGATTTCAATAGAGCTAATGGCCTGTTTATAGAGGCCTATAATAAAGTACCTAAATCCTATTATACTGCAGTAGTATTTAGGTAAATGCCTAGTTTATGGGCTCTGAACCTCAAGCACTGTATATTGAATAGGGAATGTAATTTAAAAGAGGGGAGAAAATATATAGATGCAAGCCCCGCTGAAGTCCGTCGTTTGAAAACGCGCCAACACTCCTGAAGTTAAAAAGACAGAAATAAAAGCAAATTCTACAGAGATGACATAAATAAAAAGCGAATTAAAAAGAATTGGTAGCTTCTCTTTGATTGAGCGTGTCTAGTGCAGGGGCCATGTTAATCTTCTCTCTGTGATGAATATCAGTATAGTTCAAACAGACGTCATTGAGGGTGTAACATATCAAATGTCCCGAAGGACGAAAGTCTTTCTTTGTTTACACCTTATATACCTTTCTCTACCTGCGACCTTGCCCACAACCATCAATTTTCCAGACAGCAATGCGCTCGTTGCTCAGGTATTAATGGAGCGGACCAGTCTTCTCTATTTCCCCCAAACCCATGTTTAATAATATCTATATCTCCCTAGCCCAAGAGCCAAAATGAAACCGTTCCTTTTACGATCATGCGAGAGCTGCCCCTGGCATGACGGTTTGGCTTTATTGGGCACACATAAGAAAAAATAGCAACTGTTTTGTCAAGCAGCAAATGAGCTCGGCTATTAGATCTGGGCTGGGGATATTATACCCCTCGCAGTTTGAGATGGAAGGCATAGTGTCTGAATTTGTGGTACTCACCGCAAAAGTTTGTCAACCAAGTGGTTGCGATTCTACAGGGTGGCTGGCTAGGCAGTCGAATAATAAGACTTCCTGGATTCATACCGAGCCTCTCCAAGCGATCTCAAAGATACAGTGCACAAATCTAAAAGCTCTATAAAATGAGCTTTGCCACCACAATGCACGTCCAATGGATGGGTATTATAGGATTACAAGAATCCATATCTTTGATCATCAGACATGGCTGTTTGAGTCAACATGTGCACCTCTATGCCAAGTCTGTCATATTCCTGTGCTTGAGGGAATGCCAATATCGCATTATTTAATAACATGCGTCTGACTTCGCAAATGATAAATATATTAGTTTGATGGTAAGCTCAAAATCAAAACATCAAGCTAAGTTGCTCCTCTTAACCTGTATGGAATGCAATCAAGTACTGCGAGCCACAAAGCCAGACACAGCCACAAAACCCCACACCCGCATGCGGCCCCTGGCTGGGGTCGCATCTCGCGGTTGCGATAGTTGACAACTACTTCACTCCTCGTACTATGATTGACTATTTCCAATAACATACCAGATATTTCACGATGGACGACCTCTCAGGCCTCGATTGGTCCTCTAAGCCAACAGGTGGCCAACCGAAGCCGCCCATTATGAACTCGACATTCGCGCCAATGCGACCAACACCGTCCCCTTTAGGCTCTGGACGTAACACGCCTCTGTCCACACAGGGCTCAGGCTCCTTACCCCCTAAGCCAGCACCGACAAAGCCATCGCAGGACAGTTTCAGCAATTTGATGAATTTTGGACCGGCGAAGACGAAGCAGAATCTAAGTTTGGCTGAACGACAGGCCCAACTCGAGGCTGAGAAGCGCCAGAAGGATGAGGAGAAGAGGAAGCAACAGGAGGCACAGTTTGGCAATGGACAGTTCTGGGATGCCCTTGGAAATAGAGGAGCATCGGCGAGTCCTGCGATACAACCACCACCAGTTTCGAATGCCCCGAAGACCGACGACGATGACCTCTTTGCCGCCTTTAACAAAGACACGAAGGTCGATAATTCGAGCTACTACCCCCCTCCCGAGTCACAACGATCGACCCCGGCGAGTGCAGCCCCAACCGCGGCACCAATTAACTTGAGCGATCCGAACGCGTGGAATTCTAGTGGAACAGGTACAAATGGAGGGGGGCTCGGAGTTGAAGATGATGATCCATTTGGTCTGAATGAGATGAAACCCACTGCTGCTCCCGTGGCGCCCACCCAATCGGCCGATGACGACGACTTCTTGGGAGATCTTGCTCGTCCTGTTGATGAGGTAAGGCGTAAACAGGAAGCGAATCGACCCCAGCCTGAACCTGGAAAGCCCATCGAAGACGAGGATTCGAGCTCATCTGAAGAGTCAGCTCCACCGGCACGTGAGCAGTATATTGAGCGACAGCCCCGAGTCAACAAGGATCCATTTGATAGAGCTGTTGCGCAGCTTGTGGACTATGGGTTCTCTGCTGATGATGCCCGGCGCGCTTTGGTCGAGAGTGGCGACGGTTACAATGCCCAAGCCGCTGTGAACTGGCTTCTAGACGAGGCGCATCGGAAATCCAAGGAACAAGCGCAGGGAAACCCCTCATCTGCTAGCTCTAGTAGACCTGGAAGTCGACCTCCAAGGGGCGATAGTAGATCACCTGCAGCGGGAGACCAAGACTTGGCAAAGACAGCTGCTGCTATGGGCAACAGTTTGTTTAAGACTGCCAACTCGCTTTGGAAGACTGGACAGAAGAAGATGCAACAAGCTGTTGCTGATTTCCAACAAGATGGTGACCCAAGCCAGCCTAAGTGGATGCGGGAAGCGCAGCAACAGTCCAGAGTGCAAGGCACAGGAAAGGCTAGAGCAGATGCCACAGATGAAGCTATGATGCTTGAAGCTGGTGGCCGTCCTCAGCCTCGTCGTACTAACAGTCGGCCTACCGAACAGAAGGCTACACCTCAGCCATCAAGGGGACAGTCACCCGCTCATTCTGCTGGCAGCCGTGCTAGTCCAGCTCCTCGATGGCAACAACAGGCACCACCCCCAACGTCGGCCTTTGATTCTAAATCGCGTCTTAACCGCTTGGCGGCGGATGACGACATCTCGACTTACAGAAGCCCCAATAGACGAAACAAGATGCCTTCGCAAGCCTCTTCGCCAGCACCGGCACCCAAGCCTGCCGAACCAGAACCCGACCTGCTCTTCAATTCCCAAGAAATCAAGCCATCTCAATCTCTGCCTTCAAGATCGGCTCAACCTTCCCCTAGACCAACTCCACAGGCCAAACGACCTTCACCTCCTGCCCCAAGGCCCACGCCACGACCAGCTCGCGAGATTCCCTCTATTAGCCCGGTTGCCCTTCAAACCTCAACACAGCACCGACTCCAAGGTACAGCTCACTTTAAGCGAGGTGACTACGCCGCTGCCCACTCATCGTATTCGTCTTCACTGTCAGCTGTTCCCCCAACACATCCCCTTGCCATCCTTCTCCTCTGTAACCGTGCCTTGACTGCTCTGAAGACCGGAGAGCCAAAACAGGCTGTTGAGGATGCTGATAGTGCACTCAAGCTTATCGGACCGGGCAATGGTCAAGGAGAAGTGGTTGCTGTTAAGAACGAGAGCGGGGCCGATGAGAACCGAGACTTGAAAGACCTATATGGTAAGGCCTTGAGCAGGAAAGCTGAGGCTCTTGAGCAGATGGAGAAATGGGCTGATGCCAGCGCGGTCTGGCAGCTGTGTGTGGAGAGTGGCGTTGGCGGATCAAATGCCATCAAGGGTCGACAGAGATGCCAAAACACCCTGGCACCCAAACCCAAGCCAGCATCTAAACCTGCAGCTGCCAAGCCTCGACCGAGACCTTCGGCAACAGCTAGTCTTGGGCCTCAGAAGAGCTCCGAGGCTGTCACTCGTCTTCGTGAGGCGAATGAGGCTGCAGCCAAGGAGGATGATGAGAAGTTTGTGCTCTCTGAGAAGGTTGATGCCAAGGTATCTGCCTGGCGTGATGGAAAGCGAGACAATCTTCGTGCTCTTCTGGCCAGTCTAGATAACGTACTCTGGGAGAACAGTGGCTGGAAGAAGGTGGGCCTGCACGAGCTGGTCATGAATAACAAGGTTAAGATATCATATATGAAGGCGATCGCAAAGACACATCCTGATAAGGTAAGCATCACAGCGCTCTGTAAATATCCATTCTAACATATCGCAGCTCCCTCAAGACGCAAGTACCGAGGTGAGGTTGATTGCAGGATTGGTGTTTAGCACTCTAAACGAGAGCTGGGATAAGTTCAAGGCGGACAATGGGCTATGATCAACGATGTATGAGCATGGGGAACCGGAGTTAGTAGAGCGTTCACTTAGAAGCGTGTCTTAAGAAGAGAAGGACGACGGATGAATATATGAAAGTTTATTTAGGCCGCCATACCGCTGCCGAACACCATGCTATGCCATGCCTCGCCGTGCTAAAATGATGTGCGCCGGTACTCCATGCCACTTTAATTGTATATTGGTATGCTATAGACCCAGCATCCTTCGGACGCCCTCGCGGACTTTATTCTCGTACTCGGTGCGACGCTCACGCCACATCTTAGCGGCCTCAACGTTTGCGGGAGATTCATCGTTGGGTTCGGCGAGCATGCTCATGACAGAGATGAGGATCTTCTCAACAGATTGGATAGGCGACCATCGCTCCGACGCGTGCTCGTAATGGTTGGGGTCGTCGCCAGGAGGGTGGAGGATTGAAATGCAGACCAAACCACTAGGGTACACTGCGAGGAGTTAGTAAAGGCGCATGGAATAGTCGTAGAGGAAAATACCATTTGGGTGCCACACATCGGCGAGGAACTTCATAGATGGCGGGGCAAGTGGATAGTCCTTGGGAAACTTGAGCTCAGCGGGAAAGACGCCGCCTTCGAAAGGAGTGCCCTCGGGGCCTTGGATAAGGCATTCCCAGTGAAGGAGATCGTCTTCGGAGACGGGGCCAGCTGTGATCCCCTCGGGCGGGTTGTTAGTGAGAGCGCGATACTCTTGGAGTAGACGGCGGTGGGCGGTAGATGTCATGATGGGCGCGAAGTCTCAGACAGAAGACACGTGGTTAACGTCGTGGGGGAAGAACGATGAATATACTGTAAGACTAATATCACGATAGCACCTCGAAACATGCAATGATGTTGTTTGAATAGACTCAGAGAAGCAGAAGGAAGGTGCGTTTCGGACAAGGTGGAGGGAAGGCGACGGCTAGTGGGGACCCCGGGAAACGGGCCGCCCCATATTTTTATTTCGGTGTTTTCCCGTTTTGGGCAGACATTAAAGAATCATGGATCTGACAAGTGAAGCAATAATAGATTAAAGATGAGTAGTGTAGTGATGAGGATGTGAGTAATTGGACATTAGAAGAAAGAAGAGCACGTCAGCACAATTTTGGCTGAGATGTGCTGACCCTCAACGGGAGACGCTGACCTGACGATTGGGGGCATATTGCGAAAAATAACAGGACAAAATCATATCTGGCTATTGTATAGATACTAAACAAGTACCTCTGACTGTATTTAACTCCTAGGAACACCTTGCATCGCAAGGTTTCGCGGGTGCTGTCCCCAAGGTGTGATATGCCCCGACACAGCTTGCCAAACACCACAAAAAGATCACGAACTCGTTTTGAGCTCATGTTTGTTGGTTCTCCGGTGCGGGGAGTCGAACCCCGCTCGCCGCGGCGCTTTAACGATGAAAACGCGGAATGATAACCGATACACCACACCGGATGTGTTTGTTGAAGACCAGGGTTGTTATGATAGACTATCAAGGACTGCTCTTTTAGCAGGACTGGGGATGGTCTATGACTAATGGTGATCCACTTAGTGCGATTGGTTCGAAAGAATTGCTTTGATTGGCCAAATGGTTGAGAAACCTTGACATCTTTCTTCATGTAAGTCAACTCTCAATATGGATAACAAGCTAACAGTCGAACTGGGACCTGGTAATCTTAATTGTTTATTTATTATCTGCGGCCTATTTTCCCTGTCATATGCCCGTTTTCCTTATTCTTTGATAGTGGCGTTGTTGAAGTGTGAGGTTAGAACACTAATACAAAACTTCATTATTAGGCAAACTGACACGCAACCCAAGAGGGAAAGGGAAAAGTCTGTAGCATAACTTTAGGTTCCATTTATTACAAGCTTCTCTAAATCTAATAATATTACCTAATGTTATTTATTCTTTTGTAATGATATATCTTAAGAGGCCAGTTTCTCACGAGAATACTCTTCCAGCAACTTCGCTTGTCACCAGCTTTTACTATCTCAAAATCTGTTCCGACTCACACTGATGATGGAGTCACCGGCTATCAAACTCTCGTTTTTTCAGCCATACTATCTGATTCTAGGAGCATAAAAGTCATGGCACAGAAAGTCGAAAGATCTAGAGTTGAAATCCATTTTTTGGTATGAGCCACATTCTGGCTGGGATACGGGACGTTCTGACTCTAGTTATTCTCATATACTGATAGGCACTGCAAATGCGGCTGACTTGTAATATAGAGGAAAGACCTTCATTTAAATTTATAGCCTTTTACCCTTGCAAACTCTTTAACTTGATACGAGTATCTGTACTTCTCTTTTCTAGGTAGCATTCGCACTTGTGAAATTCATAATGTTGCTCATGAGGTTGTCGAAGAAGTTATTGAAGAAGTCGTCGATGAAGATGTCGATGAAGATGCTGATGAAGATGCCGATGAAAGCGACGGTGAAAACGACGCTGGAGATGACAATGAAGCTGGCGATGGAGACAGCAATGAAGGTGACAACAAAGGTGATATTGTACATAACAATGATGTTGTTGATAAAGTTGCTGATGAAGTTGTCAACAAAATTGTCGGTCAAGTTGTCAAGAGCACGCGAGAGGAGGAGCTGTGTCAATTGTTTGAGAAAGCCATGATCTTCCTTCCAAGATGCTCTATGGACATAGATGAGGTTGAGTGAATAAGCGTCGATGATTATGTAGACAGCGACATGAACCAGGCAGGCCGGTCCTTGATCGTTTATTATCAGGTAAGTTCTATTAACAGTATTTTCCTCCATTATTCCAACTCTTATACAATCTCAAACTTTGATATTAGATAATAAACGCCACTAAATGGTCGCTGAGAAATGTGAAATGATATTTACAATGAACATATCAGTAGTCCCAATCATCGTCGTCTCCCCAATCTCCACCAGAATAGTCTACTATTGGTTTCTTTGCCCATTTATCCTCTACCACAGGGGCAGCTGATTTGGTAGGCGCTGGCTGTGGTACATTCGACATGGTCTTGGTATCATTGTAGTTGTGTTGGCTTGGAGCACTGACATTGGTGTAAGCCGGAGAGTTGTCAGATTTGAAAGGCGCTGGCTGTTCTTTGTTCTTAGATTGGTTCTGATCATCAGGCTGGACAAACTTTTGAGCGTTGGGGTTGGAGAACAAAGGTGCGGTAGTAGGGATGGGTTTGGGAGCATTGGCCTGAGATACTGGCTCAGGCCGTGCAGCGGGCTGATTGTGTTGGAGGTTTGAGGGAGGTGGCGGTTCTATCCCAACACGAGCGGTCTCTGTGGAAATTCTCGGAGTCACATCCGAACTTGATTGAGAATCATTGCTCCGATGAACTTGAGATTTGTTGTACATGTCCGTTGATCTCCTGTGAACCTGAACGATGGAAGGCTTCAATACAGGCTGGGGCTGGGCCTGAGCCACCTCGATTGTTGTGATTGATCCAGCGTCAGAGGAGCTATCTCTTCTATAGGATGATATACGACTTATCGAAGAAGCAGCGGCATCTGAAAGCCCTGGACTCACTGCAGGCAGAGGCGGGGATATACCTCGTTGGGCATTTGGCAGAGGTTGTAAGGTGTTTGATGCAAAAGTCTGCGAAGGCTCAGGGGCCTTGGGTGGAGGCATAGGTACTTGTTCCAATGGCTTGGACCGGGCCGGAGATGGCTGCCTTTGAGGTGGCGGTTGTTGACGAGGAGCGTTGCTAGGTTCTATCCTTTCAACAGAAGACTTGGAAGGTCCCGGTATGTTAGAAGACAAAGTCGCAGGTTTTGTAACCAGAGGTTCTGTAGTAGATGGTCCTCCTGTTGAATGTTCTTGAGGTCTGGACTGTCGATCTATCGGTGCTGTACTGGGCTGAGGAGCTTGGCTAGGCTTGGGAGCCGCATGGCTTAACTGTGGTTGCATTTGCACCTGCTGAGGAGGCGACTGTCGCTTCTGAGGCGGCAATTGCATCGTTTGAGCATGAGACTGACCTTGTTGTGGTAGAACCCGCCCCTGTTGAGTTGGTTGTGTCGCTTGAGGAGGAACCTGTCCAACTTGAGGAGGCTTTGTTTGTTCTTGCTGAGGAGGTGGTTGGGAAGGGGTTTGGACTGTTCGGGAAGGCATTTGGTTAGCCTGATGAGGCATTTGGTTAGCCTGATGAGGCAGCTGGCTGGCCTGTGGCAGTTGACTGGTTTGAGGAGGGAATTGGCCAGCCTGAGGGAGCGGTTGACCAGGCTGGAAACCGACTGGACCAGGTTGAGGAGGCGTCTGGGCGGGCTGGGATAGTGGTTGAACAGGTTGAGGTGGCATCTGTCCAGGCTGAGGCTGAGGGGGCGCCATGTTGCCTTGAGGTCCCGGCTGCCCAGTAGAGACAGGTTGTCCAGGCTGCCAAACCGCTGGCTGCGCGTACTCTCCACTGCCCCAGCTCGGCCTTCCAACAACAGGTGATATAGGCGAAGAAATGACCGGTGTAGTTGGGCTCTGGGAAACAGATTTTGAGCCACCCTTCAACCACTTAAGCCACTTCTTTTCCCCCTTGCCTTCCTTTGCTCCAGCACTCTGCGGTGTCTGAGGCTGCATCTGCATAGAAACTGGCCGAGAACCTTGCAGTGTTATGGGTTGCATTCCAGGCTGCCATTGTTGATTCGGAGGGATCTGGACTTGTGGTTGTACTCGCCCGTTGGATGCTTGACCGGCGACCATTTGTTGCTGTCCTTGTGGGTGCATCTGGCCTGGTACTGGACCTGATATCGGACCTTGTGGTATCTGGGCAGGAGGGAGAGGTCCTTGTGGAAATTGGGGTTGAGGAGGCATCTGTCCTGCTGGGTTGATTGGATACGAGGATCGCTTTTGAAGTCTCGTCGGTACAGGCTTAGAGGCTTGCTGCGGAGGTGCAGGTTTGGGGGCTTGTGGCTGTGGTGCAGGTTTTTGCAGAACATTCGGAGCTGGTGTTGATATCTGTCCAGGGTGAGGCGCTTTCCCTTGAGCCTGGGGCGGGATCATCTGGCCTTGAATAGGCTGTCCTTGCGGTGCAGGTCCTTGCTGTGAAGACATACCTTGAGGCGCCCTCGGGTCTCTGGCAGGCATTTTTTGGTTCTGAAGCTGGGGCGCGTGTCCTTGAGAAGGCTTCCTCTGAAGCTGCTTTGGATTCTGAGCCGGCGTAGGAACACCTTGAACAGCTTGGCCTTGTGGCACAGGTTGTCCCGCATAGCCCTGAGGCATCTGACCCTGCGGTTGCTGAAATTGAGTAGGTGAAGCGTTCTTTGGGCTTTCAGCTTGCCAGCTTGTCCTTCGACTTCCCATTGGGCTCGGCTGGACAGATGAACCCACTGATCCCTTCCTCATGTCGGCCGAATTACTCATGGTTGAGGAACGGCTAACAGTTGCGCTTGGTGCCTCTTCGTATTCTTCAATTCGTCCCAGACCCTGCTGTCCCTGTGGTGGCGGCGGCGGCGGCGTAGGCGCAGAAGGAGGTTGACTCTGTGGTGCAGTGTTTCCGTGAGGTGTCTGTCGAAGGGATTGCGAACGCGATACTCCCTGTGTTTCTGTATTATAACCAGGTCCAGCTTGTTGCGCCAAAGGCGATCCACGTTGGGCAGCAACAGGGTCTGCCCCGACAGAGCTACGTCTTGCATCCGTGCTTCGGCTCAAAGATTTCTTGCGTAGCACATCTCGGGCCGCAATGTTATGGCCCTGGCGTTCAACATCCTGAATGGTGAAATATGACCCTTGTTGATACTGATTGGCTGAAACAGATGGGGGTGTGGGTGAGAAGCTCGGTATTGACGATGAAGTTTGAGAAACAGGGGACGGCGTATAATTTGGATTTATGCTTGAATTGGTAGATGCGCGACGACTGTGCTCCATGGGCGAAGGCGTTTGAGCAGGAAAAGACATGCTTCCGTGTCTTGAATCTGGCGAGATAACTGCAGAGCTGTACGATGAGTGTCTTCGGTTGCTGGGAAATGGAGGGGATGGATCGTCACGGCCTTGACCTGGGAGTTGCTTTTGTACGAAAGGTTCCTCAGGATACGGCGGGTTCTCTCTGCGATATACAGGTCCGTCATTAGGATAAGGTGGGTTGTCCACTGGATAAGGAGGAAGCTGAGTTGTAGGTCCTGCTGTCGCCGATCGAGGCAGTCCTTTCGGCGGGACGGTGTCAATTGGACTTTGATAAGGCAGATTTGCGCCTGGCTGTGGCCCAGCATTGTAGCGACCTTGGATCTGTTCTTTCGACTGCCCTCCCATCATATCAGGCATAACACTAGCTGGCCGTTTCGGCATAGGCTGCTGACTCGTACTGGGCGGTAGTCCTTGATATCCAGCTTGAATCGTGGACTGTGGCCTGTGCGACGGCAACAAGTCCGGCACAGTGTTAACTCTCTGAACACTCATTCGTGGTTCCTCGAGGCGTTGCTGCTGAACAGGCGGCGCTGGAGTCATAGAAGCAGGGTGTTTCCCTGGTGTTGGCGGAACATAGCTATGTTCCTGTGGTGGCCTTGCAGGACCAGGTGCAGGTTGCTGTCCAGGGACTTTTCCACGTGCTGGCTTCAATACAGAAGGCATATGCACCAACTCAGGCTGCTGCTCCGGTGCCAAAGATCCGTTGTTCACGACGCCTAGTGGAGGAGGCTGATCAGCAACATGCTTTATGGGCATTTGAGGCTGAGAGGGCTCATCTAGAGGACGTTTAGGTGGTACTTGAGGCGGCGAAAGTACATTCGGTGTACCAGCGTGACCTCTATCAGGTGGTCGAATTGGACTACAATTCGCCAATGGTTCTCCAGGCTGAAAGGTCGCTCGGCGGAGAGGTGCTGGGTTGGGAGGTATATCTCCAGGCTTATATGATTGAAAACCAGGCGGTGTTTCCTCAATAGGCTTTTTAGAAATTCGCAACGGTTGCATTGGCGCACCATAATTCCTCAGAGACCCTGGCGCAAGCTGCGGCTCCTCCATTTTCTTTGCTTTCGGACTGGTTCGCTCTGGTAATTCAGCCATCATTGGGATTGCAGTCTCGATGGGTGCCAAGACCATATTATCTGCCATCTCAATCGGTGGAGGATTCCTTTCGATGTGTGCTTGAGCTGTATCGTCCGTCGGCATCTCGGCGATGATACCCACCGGATCGTGTGTTGGAGGGGGCTCGACAACGGGCATTTCGTGAATCTCTTCAACAACTGTCGGCGGCACCAAGACTGGTTCTCCTTGAACTGGACCCGCGAGCGTTGTTCCTTGAGCAGGCGTCGTCTTTTCACTATTCAGAGGACTCACACCTTTAGAAGAGCTCTCGCCAACCCTTCTTTGAATGCTCCCAGCAACAACCCGCCGCGCAGCCTCCTCTTCCTCATCCGCCAGCGGACTAATATCATTATACGTGCCAGGTCCCAGATACATAAAGTTCTCTGGTTGAAACACTCCATTATCCTCATCCTCAAAGGCGCCATCCCATGTCATGCTAACCGGCCGGGCCGTAGCCGACATGCCATAACCTCCATCGTCCTTTTTCGGGCTCAGCTTCGCCGGTGTAGTTGTACTCGCATGTCTTCGGATCTGCTGCTGCGATTCGAGGCGTTCTTCAGGTGCAAGGTCCGGTACGGGTGAAAATGAGTCGATAAAGTCGGGAAACTCATCTCCCTCCTTTGGGAAATGGTACTGGATGTGTCCTGTAGGCTTGTACTTGTAGAACCAACGTCTGCCGTCATAGTCGGCTTCCCAGCCGTCTGGAAGGCCCGACATGGTTCTATCGCTTCGTTTGCGCTAGGAAGGGGAGGATATTATTGCGCCGTGGTGATTAGCATGATTGTTTGAGGGTAATTCCGTCCTCGGAGGTGCAGGGAAACGAGGCTTTGGTGATGTGGCCGGGCGGTTAAGGGCGAGCTTCAGCTGAACTACGCAACGGCCAATCATTGGATGCTCGGGACCTCAGGCAGCGATGGCTTCGGAAGGACAAAGCATAAAGGAGGCACAACAGTGTGATTTGACGTGTAAGATGTGGTACTATCAGTTTATTGAAGGAGATTAAAAGAGTGCTACTAATATATAAACGCTCAGGTCCAGATTCCTTGTATCGTCAAACAGGGCCCAAAGGTTTCAATTGCCCAGCCTGATGATCCTACGCGGGAGCTGAGCGCGCTCTCCACCTGGGGATCGCTCTTCTACTATTGGATATAGTGCTTGTAAGGCGGACTTAGAGGACCCTTTAATTACGCTAGTAGCTCTAATTACCACCATGGTTTTCGTTCCCTTGGACTAGGGTGTCAGCCTTGATTGAGGGGTCAAGTTCTCCTGAGAATTGATGTAGAGCCATTGGAATCCTTCAAAGGAACATTAGCAACCCTTGGCTCAGGGTGAGTAGACTAGGGGAATAATCATTCCGAGTTCTCGAATTGAGTCGCCAGAATCAGACTTTGATTCAACTGTTCTCTCTATCTTAACCATTACATCATTCCCATCACTCCAGGATTATCCCTGTACTCGATTCCACAGGTCCATCATGACAGATTCAACCGATGACACATTATCGTCAATGATGCTGTGAGTCACATCGTCAAATGTTTGTCACTTTTAAGTTTAAAGAACCAAATCAGTGAGGTCAGTCTTATCGAATATTCTCGCTGTCTATACTCTAACTACAAATCCGACCTGTTCAACTGCCATAGCACACTCAATGTGCCACAAAGAAGCAAATACAAGAAATTAATGCACTCTCAGATATGCCAATCTGGACCTCTATAATGCTAGTTTTTCATAATCTCGTAACATCTCCTCAGACAATATCGCCTGGACGCCGGCTCTTGGACCCTGTCCTGACCCGGTTGAAAACACGAGATCGACTCTCTGTCGAAGTTCGGCGATCCATGCCTGAGGAGCTGGCCAGCGAACGTCGCTCTCTCTCCTCTTCCATTTGAGAACCTCGTTCTTTTTCTCGGATGGATGCGAGGCGCTGGGCTTGAATGTTGTCTCGTCTGTTCTCGAAGACATCTTGGAAGTCGTTCACGTTGTTGTCGATAGAGCCCATGCGATCAATGTTTCGGCGGCTGTAGGTTGAGGAAACATGGCTCAGAGGAGGACCTTCAGAGTGAAGAGGCCTTTCTTGAACGGGCTTGTCGTGAAGCTCAACACCGTGACCGGGCTCCTTACCATATGCAGGAGGAGGCTGCAGACCAGACCAATACATAGGGTGCTCACGGCTACCACCAGGCTCGATACGGAACGGTGACTGGATACCAATATCGACCATCTGAGTCATCAACTCTGTAACAAACTTGTTATGACGGTTGAGGCGAAGTAGCTCGTTCTGGAAGTTGGTCTTGTGGAAGAAGATCATGTTCATGGTACACGATCGCACGTCTTCAACCTTGGTCATCTCAGTAATAATGCGAGGTGCATAGTCACGCTTGTTCGCCAGACAAAAGTCGGTCATTCGGGCCTTGAGCTCATCGATCATATGCTGAGGTGTACCGAAACGCATCACAAGAGGAAGAACATCTGCCAGACCGTTTGATCGTCGCTGATTCAGAATGAAGAGGTTGTTGAGAAGTGAGTTGGGAGCCTGTACAATGTGGCCCTGCATTTTCTTGAACTCAGTGTAGAGCAGAGAAATCTCAGTCACATAGTAGTCGTCACCCATCATGGTTTCACCGGTAGATCCGTACACAGTCACACGGTCACCAACATCAAATGGATGCTTGACAAAGACGAAGATGATGGACTGAAGGAACTCCTGCGCCGTGGCTTGAAGAACCCACGCGAGACCGAGAACCACAGTGCCCGCAGAGCCGAGAGCCGCGGCAGCTGAACCGGAGAGAATCGAGATGAAGACAATGATGGTGATGATAATGATGATGAATACAAAGACCTTGTCGAGCTTCTTAATCACCGAGTCAAGGTCCTTGAGTGAAGCGGCAATGGCCTTCTTTTCGAGGTGAATTTCATTGCACACAGCTTCGAATTCATCAAGTGAGATATCACCGTTCATGTCTTTGTCGAACATCATAAAAGCAGCCTCGGCCTCCTCTTCAGTCTCAAAAATCCTTTCCATGTCCTCGAGAAAGACCAGATCTTGGCCCTCCTTGACAGCGCAGCGATAAATAAGGCGAGCCAGTGTGTGAGCCGTAGCCATGGTCTTGAGCAGTTCATTGACCACTCTGCGAGGGTGATTGCTGTCAACCTTGCGACCGATCAAGTCATTTCCAACTCGGCCAGCAACATAGCCAACCTTGTTCCAAGCCTGTCGAGCATTGTCCTGGAGTGTCTGCATCGGAGTTTGCGCACCGCTGGCAGAGTTGCTGCCGCGCTGGAAGAAGAAGTCGGTCTTTTCATTATGAGCTTTCGCGTGCTCGTAAAGACGAACAAGCTGGCCGATATCTGCCTTGTTGTTGTCGATTCGGGTTGCGTAGGTTCGCTGATGGAAGGTAAAAGCAATCCATTGAATAAGGATTTTTTCGACAAAGTTGAGAGCTGATAGAGTGAACAGAGCAATAATAACCTTGTTCATAATATTGACCCAGTTTGGCTTTCGGTCGCGGAAGTTGTGATTCAGCATTGTCGGTTCAAATGAGATGAGGATGGCGAGAAACCAGAGGAAGACAGCTGTATGCAGATCGAGCTGGTATCCGATATCCTTCCACTTCTTCGCATTGGTAGATCCAAAGAGTTTTGCGACAAGCTTGAAAGTCGGGGGCAAGAGACTGGTGATCATGCGAGAAACCCAGAGAACTCCCCACACAATCTCAAGCCAGATACCAAACCACATGAGATCAACACCATTGACATCTCGTCGCTTGCCGTCTGCTTTAAGGGCGAGCGCGCCGAGCAAGACGGGAATGAGAAGAAGCGCAGCACCGGGAATCAAATATACCACGTATCGGACGAATCGAGGGAACTTTCGAAGGAACATCCAGAATTTCAACAAAGAGGCATCGGGGTCCATCTTCTTGTCATTGTGGTATGTCTCAGCGGGAATGGGCGCATTGAAGGCATCCTCAGGCTCAACATTATGAGCACGCTTCCTCATATGACTCGCATCATCATTAGACACAGCACGCTCAATTCGCAGAAGCTCGATGTTATCGTCAAGTCGGCTGGCATCGGCGCGCTGGCCAATAGGTGACCGGATCGAAGTCGAGTCGTTTGTCTCATGAGGAGCTTGAAGGGTAGGAAATGTGTCGAGTGATGGAGCAGATTGTTTTTGCTCGGGCGCTGGGTTGGGTGAGTCTGTTCGTGCCGGCGCTGATTTCTCTGGCGCGCTGAAATGTGATGGGTTGCGGGACGGGGGTGGTTGCTTGAGATTGAAGCCTTTCAACTCCTTCTCCTCGAAGCCGTTTAGCGGAGGATCGGAACTCATGATGGCTCCTGTTGATCTCGACAACAAGAGATTTTGTCAGGGGAAGCAAGCCGGGAAGATAGGAGGGAAATTAATGACGACCGGCAAAGTATATTTAAAGAGCTTTGCTCAGCAGTGGTGGAGGGTGAGTGATGAAATGCCCATAAAGAACCAGGGATGAGGAAGTGGGATAAAACGAAAGACAAAGGCAGATAAGAAACAAGTGAAGCCAGGAAGTGGATCGATCAACCGAAGATCCCGTATGATGTCGATCGAACAAACGGATTATGGTTTAGTGAGGCGATCAGTAGGCGTTTGTATACGCGCAAGGCGATATTTCCTTGGTGTTGAGGAGTTATGTTACCGTCACCTGAACGATTTTCCCGACCTTTGTTTCTCACTTTTGAGAGAGAGAGAGAGAGAGAGAGAGAGAGAGAGAGAGAGAGAGAGAGAGAAATTGACAAAGGGAAACAAAAGGGAAAAAAATAAAGTAGCAGAAATCTGGGGGAATTGTTGGAAACCCTGCGGGTGACGGGGATGCTGTTGAGCTTTAGAGATCGACCAGCGACCGTGGAGACGTGTAGCCAAGATGGAGGAAGAATGGGTCAGTTCAGATAGGCTTGCTTGATTGTGTCAGGGAGTGAAGAATTGGTTTTATGGAGGTGGAATATGTGGGATATGCATCTCTTGATGGATATTTTTATCCGACCGCGTTGCTATATGCTTCGACTTTTCTTTGACATTCCATCATACATTGATTTTTTTTTCTTCACTACCATGATCGAGATAGGAAAACACATCCACACCTCCATGACCAAACTTGGCCAGCAAAGAATCTTGCTCTGGCCTACCCCAGCGATAAGGACATTCGGCCGTAGCCCGTCGAAAGTGGAGCCACGGGGCCCAGGGTCACGGCGGGCATCATCGAGTAATGTGCAGTGCCCACGCCGTCTCGCCGGGAGTCAAGACAAGACATGGATGCCAAGCCAAGACGGTGGTGATGGTGTCACCCGTGGAACTCCCAACAAGGAAAGCCCGAGGATGCCGCCGACCACTAACACGCCCCTAATTCAGGGCTTGGCTCGGCCAGTTGGATCTTCTGCCTGAACCTGTTTGGACATGTCGATGCAGATCATGGCTGCGTTGTCACTGTCGAAATCAGGGACGAAAATGAATTCTTGCATGTGCAGAAGGCGAAAAGAAAACATAGGTCGATCTGACGCATTCGCTACATGAGACAAAAGACGGGCGCACAAATGCACCTACAGCCAGGGGTTTAAGCTGCTTGCGCAAGACAGAAAACATTGGATTCTAATCAATCGCAGGGTTTAAAGAGCTGACGTCACGTCACATCCAAGAAAACGACCGAGATGCGCTCATGATGGATCCATGCCTTGCAGTATTATGCGAATGAGGCAATCTACGTATTGTCAGCACTCTTTATTTGAGTTTCTCGATCTTTAAAATATTCACGCATTTCGCCATCTCGTATTTCCTCATGCATTACCCGCGATGGTGGCAGCCATGATGGGCGGTCGTCACTCCATCATCTCTGTAGTGGATGTTTGGTGGCGCACTTAAAATCTTTTTTTACCAGTCCAGTCCGATTCCCGTTGAGATTTCTAGAGGTTGTCTGTCCCCTGCATTCCTCCCACACACAGCCTTTGCGGCTTAACGCCAGGCACTCCCGTCTTCCACTTCGCTGTGCTACAAGTACCATCCGCGTCAGCGTGGGGGGTCCCCAGCAGTTTCAACAAGGAGACATACAAAAATAATAGACATCTTTCATTTGTTAGGATAGACCTTAGACCTAAGATTGCCCAAGAATCATAAAGTTTTGTGTCCTTTTACCTAATCTTAGGTTTACTATGTCTCGATTTCCACCAAAGTTTCAAGTGCAAAAAGAGCCTCAGATTGTGAAACTTCATAATGTAGGAGGACCCTTAGACTACCACTCAAATCCTCTCTGCCCAGCCTCTAAACGATTCATGCTTTGCATCCCCGTTGCCGAAAAATATTATCTGAAATCGGCCAAGATAAAGTGGAATCTCTGGTTTGCTTTACATGTCCGCGCAACCGCGGATTTAACATTCAACACAGACCCATCAGCCCACCTATTCTTGATCAATGCTCAAGCTCAGGGGGTTTCGATTGCTGGGACCAATGTGAGTTCTTCAAATAAAGCTGATAAACGCCCGCAGCAGCCATTCCAACACCCCTGCCCAAGCACATGTCGATACCAACGGCTGAGATAGCTGGTTCTGAGGATCAGGATTGTTTGATCTGAAACAGTCAAATTTACCTTATCATGCTTCCATGCTTCCATAGATATTGTTCCCCTATTCCTTAAAGCCGCTTACATACACCGTATATTTGTCGAGATTGCATTGCTATATATTGTTTGCTCGCGAAAAGCTTGTCCTCATGGCCAGTGGCAACTCTGCTCCGCCCACTCAATCGTCGATGCAGAGCATGTTGGGGCTCCCTTGGAATCAAGCACTTCGCACGTCAGAACCGTTTTGTTCATGTAGACAGGCTAAATCTGCACATGGAACGTGAATATGCGTAAACAACAGCTGTCACAGTCGATCATTACTACAAAGCCTTTGGTCTCGGACTTGGTTTTTCCAATCTCGTCCGTTTCGTGCTTCATAGGTGAGCCTAAGTTTAGGAGAGTCTTAGGGAAATGTTTATCCTAAGAATTACCTAAAATATGATATTTTTATAAACTTAGACCACGGATAGAATTTTTATAGCGTGATACACAGTACATACACCATGTATATTGTGCGGATTTTTCCTACAGTCCCCTTATATCCCAAGATTGCCGATTCTCGAATGAACCGCGAAATAATAAGCATTCGAAACTTAATTCGCCTAACATATACGGAGTAGATGTCACATTGATCCACCTTTTGCGAAACATATCATAATTCACTTCCCAGCCATCTTGAAGCGAGCAAATCTCGGTTTTGAATCATGCTTCTCCATCTCCCCAGTGTATCCCCAGTCGAAAATTCACATGCGCGTTGCCAGCTTATGATACAAAGACCAGTTCACATGCTGCCTATATCCAATCATTGTTTCCGAGACGGCGTGTTGTCATGATGTACGAGAATCCCTCAAAGACACCGACGTCACTAGCTGTACTCAACTCTTTGAGGCATTCCATTTTGTAATTCCTCTATTCATGCTTATTTTCCACCCTGGTCTTGCTTTGATTCACATCCCCACCTGGCCGTTCTTAAATCGTCCGTATTTCCGTGACGCGCCATCACTGTCGATACTTGCCTGATTAGCAAAGCGTAAAGTGTTCGACATCCCCTTAATAGTTCACGATAGTCACAGTTCTTACGGATGCTACCGCCATGGTCCGTTCCTAAAGCACTTTATGTCCAAAAGCGTGTCTATTCTTAGCTGGACTCCACCTCTAATCAAACTAGATATATGCGCTTCAAGCAAGCTTAATGCTCCAGTCCTCACCAATTTTGGCTCCAACTCGGCCCACAACCGCGAAGGCTGCGCGACTGCCCTTAGCCGCGTGATATTGAACCTTGACTGTCCATGTTCGTCCTTCAGATTCGACCTTTACCTCCTTCTGGTCCCAGATCTTGGGTGCGCCGACAATGATAACCTTGTCAACATGCACACTATCCATGGCCTTGAGCCACGAACCAGCCTTGATAGACTTGATGTCGCGCCCATCGACCTCAAAAGAAGTCAAGGTGTTTCCGCTAAATGTGAATTTGCGGTGGATGTATTGATCCTTCTCGTAATCAAACGAGTCTCCGTCATCCACGTAGAGCTCACCGTCCGCATTACCCTCATTGGAAGCTGAGACAACAAGCGTGTAGTCATCGAATCGCATTAGAGCACTTGACCGTCGAGGAATATCTCGTCGAGGGATGATATGTCCTCCCCGCATGAGAACAGGAATCTTCTCGAGAGGCGCACTGACCGTGAGATGTTTGCCCTTGTTTGTCTTCTGAGTCTCATAGGTGAAGTAATCATAGTAGATCTCTTCATCGGGGATCCAAATATCAACGAACTCCTTGCCCTGCTCCGTAACTGGCTTCACCAAAAGACCAGTTGAACCGACGAAGAATTGATCCTCAAGAGCGAAGCCAGCCTCCTCCGAGGGGTGCGTCCAGAACATAGGTCGGATAATGGGGCTTCCGTCTTGGGCGGTAGTGTGGAATGCAGTGTACCAGGCAGGCAGAAGCGAGTATCGTAGTCGGATCGCGGCGGTTGCAATCGAAGTATAATGCTCTCCCAGGAGGTAAGGCTCACGACGTCGAGCGTCAATGTGAGCGTGAGCCCGGAAGAAAGGGTACCAGATACCAGTTTGATACCAGCGGACAAGAAGGTCCTTCTCAGGGTTACCGAAGAAGCCACCAACATCAGCACCAGCAAATGGGAAACCAGAAATTCCCTGATTAATGGTCATAGGAATAGAAGTCGCCAAGTGTCCCCAGTCAGCCTGGTTGTCTCCTGTCCACATGGCACCAAGCTTTTGCGATCCAGCGTAGAAGGCTCGTGTGAGAATGAATGGTCGTCGAAGCTTGCCCTTTTCACGGTGAAGAAGAGCCTGGAATGTTGCATTCTGGAAGGTCAAGCCGTTCAAGTTGTGGACATCGCGGTGCTCCCATCCTCCATGATGGATGTTGTCCTTGGGCATTGTGACCTCAGGTCCATTGAAAACTGAGGGCTCGCTCATATCATTCCACATCCAAGTGTTGTACATGGATCCCTTGAACTTGTCGAACTTGAGCATAGTCTTCCACCATTCGATAGCCTTGGGGTTAAAACAGTCGATCCAGTTGGAAGCTCCAGGCCAGCACCATCCTTCATAGATCTTCTGTTCTTTATCATGAACAGCAAGGTCTTGAGCAACCATCTCCTCCGAAGCGGGATAGTTGTCGGTTTTCTTGATATGAGGATCAAGAAGAACAACTAGTTGTCGACCATGAGCGTCAAGATGCTTTCCCATGTTGATAGGATCAGGGAATGAGTGAGGCTCCCAGGTGAAGTACTTTCGATCGTCTGTATACTCAAGGTCCAGCCAGATAACGTCGTATGGAATCTTATGCTTGTCCATGTTGCGATCAACGTTCCTGACATCGTCGCTAGAGATGTAGTTCCATCGGCATTGGTGGTAGCCAATGGCAAATTCTTGGGGCATAGCAGAGTAGCCAGTCAACTCTCCGTAAGTCCTGGTGAGATCAGCGGGAGTAGGGCCAAGGAGGACGAAGACATCCAAAAGACCAGTCTCAGAGATCCAGTGAGTATGGGTATCCATCTTGCCACCAACTCCAAGGCTCAGAGGGTTCGCTGAGTTCTTGGCTTTAGTAATATCGACCCAAGTCTCGGCAACATTGAACCAGAAGACACCAACGGAGGAACCCTTGCGATGCGCCTGCATGAAAGGGATGGATCCGTAAAGTGTCATAGGACTGTCGAGAATGTACTCGAAAACATCGGCGTTGTACATACGGTATGGCTCGTCGTAGTTGCCGTCTCCGCCCCGAGTCTGCTTCAGGGATAGCGGGCCAGTGTGTTCAGGAATTCCGAACACATGATCATACCCATGGAACGTGATATCCAAAGCCACGCTCTCAGGACCGCGAGGCTTGGTATCGGTGTTTCCACCAAATGATTCGTCCCACCATGTGCTCTCATCCTCAGCAGCTTCTTCACCCTCCTTGTTCTCAACTTTAGGTCTCCAATGTTCCATGTTGAGCAGACCGCGGTCGTTGAACTTGACATGCGAGTTGCCATCGCGACGAAAATCGATCTCGAAGGGTGAGAACTTGATGACCGCTTCTTGCTCGGCATCGAGTCCATACTTGATATTGATTTGGGTCTTGTCTTGAAATGCAAGTTTAGCCTCGTCATCAAGATCCAAGCCATCAACAAGAACCCAGTCGTCGGCCTCGTTGTAACGTTCCTTACGAACAGGGCTACCGTCCCTCAATACCACATCCTTGTTGAGTCGCTTTTCTTCGTCCATCGTGACTCGAGCGGCACCAGACTTGAGGAATGAAATTGTAAGGGGCAGGCGGACGGTGTCTCCATTGGCGTTGATTGTCTTGATAACCATGGCCTGCAGTTTTCCATCCTTGAAAGATGTCGATTCGGCCAAGATCTCGTATGGTGGCTTCCAGTTGGAGCCCTGGTTAACGGCATTGTCGGCGTAGGCGCGGTTTCGTTTACAGAAGCCGGACTGGTCGCATTTCTTGAAGTCCTTGTCTTTGACGGCAACTAAAGCAATTGTGAGCCAAAATCTTGGTTTTTGTTCGTGGCATAACTTACCAGCTGACTGGAAGAGACAGGTGAGAGTTCCTAACAGCAGCAACAGCGCCGTCCAGCGAAAGGACGACGCCATACTCGACCTCATGATGTTGAGACGGTCAAGAATCAGAGCTCAATCACGGTCAAATAAACGAACAGGGAACGATTCAAACAGTTCAAGAAAACACCCACACGTCAGATATGGTCTCCTGGCCTATATCCTCCGTAAAACTCGTCGCGATTCGAGTGGATGTTTTTGTGGTTTTGCTGGGATAACCTCAGCTTTGATGATGTTGAAGTCAAGTCAAGCTGTCCCTTAGCTCCCCCCGTGAGACTCCATCCCGGATTGGGGTTAGTTTCAGACGCAGGGGAGTGGATACCAAGATGGCGGGGCATGCTTCGGTAGAAGACTAGACCCGATAACCAAGAAATTCGGTTCTCGCATTCTTGAGCTCAGCTTTACCTTTACCAATTGGCTTTGCTGTTGGATGCACTGTACGTTGCTGGCCAGAGGGATTCGCTTTTGATGAACCTATTTACGTCGTTTGAGTCTTGTAAGTTCCAAAACTGTCTCTTCTTTTAGTTTGAACACGCTAATCTTTGATCAAAGTATGTTACCGTTCTAGTATCTGTACAACTTTTATAATTCTTTGCTTCATCCTATTCTTCAGGTTATTTAGTAGATCTCTACAAGTGTCCTCGACAACAACTAATCAAATCACGTGTCCGTGTGAATTCCCCAGATCTCGCACGCAAAGACCCCTCAACGCCAGCTCATCATGAATGAGGAGCCCCGCCAACGAAAAGACCCCGCTGCCAGCGGCAAGAAGCAGCAGCAGCAACAGGCACGGAGAACTGCGGAAAATCTAGCCCCGCCATTTTTTGCTCTTCTCTTCGCCCTCCTCGCCCTTTATATCCTCTTTTCACCGCCTTCAAGCCTTTCCCCTCCAGTCGATCTCTCCTCCTCTACCTCTACTTCTTACTCTGTTCCTACATCTCAAGTCATACCAGACAAGAACATCGCCAAAATGTCCTCCTCCGAGCAGACGTAAGCTACCCCGCCATCAAACTTCACTCCATCAGGGTTGATGCTATTGCATATTAAGACTCTTGCTGACTTTCTCATAGCTTCATCGCTATCAAGCCCGACGGTGTCCAGGTAAATAAACCTTGGCGGTTATACAATTGACTCGACAAGAGCTAACAAGGCTCCTATAGCGTGGCCTCGTTGGACCCATCATCTCTCGCTTCGAGAACCGAGGGTAAGCATTCTTGCGCACACTTGTTGCTACAGATCCTAACTTTCAATAGCTTTAAGCTTGCCGCCATCAAGCTTGTCACCCCCGGCAAGGAGCACCTCGAGAAGCACTGTTCGTCATCCTAATAATTCGTCCGAGATATCGATTGGTCCTAACATTCTCATAGATGCCGACCTCGCTGGCAAGCCTTTCTTCCCTGGTCTGATTGAGTGTATGATACCTGAACCCAATTGATACAAGCATCTTCTAACTTGTTCCAGACATGTCCTCTGGCCCCATCTGCGCCATGGTCTGGGAGGGCCGTGATGCCGTCAAGACTGGCCGTGGTAAGTTTCACTCTATCCGAATACTGCACACTGTTTCTAATCACATCTCCAGCCATTCTCGGTGCCACCAACCCCCTTGCCTCTTCCCCCGGCACCATCCGTGGCGACTACGCCATCGATGTCGGCCGCAACGTCTGCCACGGTTCCGACTCCGTCGAGAACGCCCAGAAGGAGATTGCTCTCTGGTTCAAGGAGGGTGAGGTCCTCTCCTGGAAGTCCGCCCAGTTCAACTGGGTCTACGAGAAGGCTTAAATTGTCGATGTTGTAACGCCCTGAATGACGGAATGGAAAAAGCACATACAAGTGGGATGACTTCATCTCTGTGGGTATAACAAAATCAAAACAAGGAAATCTTCTCAAAATCTAAACGGTTGCTTTCCCAGTGACTAAGGCTTGCGCGTGAATACTCCTTTGGCTCTCATGAGTGCTCTAGCAAACCATGGCGTAGCCCAGACACTGCCGATGATACGGACTGGCAGTAATGCTTTGGTAATTGCGTATGCGAGAGCAATTTCTACCACCACTTTGTATCGGTTATCTCCACTGTGCCAGCGCTCAACTGCGTCCTCAGATTTAGAGTCCGGGTGTGTTGTAGTTGTACTTGACACCTCGCCCTCTTCGTTCTTCCCGAAGCCGAACCATCCTTTACGCCTGAAGTACCTCTCAAATCGACCAACTCCGTCCTCGACATAGCTTCCAAAGTGGCCTGTCACATAGTCCACTGGCACGTAATTGGTATAATGAAAAAGGCCGAATAATCCTAGCACAGGGACAATGGCTGTGATTTCGTGCAGAATCAGAAAAGAGACGATATGCGAGACTGGGGCGTTGCGTAAACTGTTGGTGTATTTTTGGAAGCGACGAGGAAGCTTAGACGTAATTCGGTCGATGCGGGAGGCTTGGGTTGATTTGGCACGGATGGGTAAGGTGTTGATGCTCGGAGCAGCGCGAATACGAAGGCTAGGACGCCAATTGAAGGCTATGAGGTTGCGTCGCATATCGGGATCAAAATCTCGAGCTTGAGGAAGGGTTACCGAAGGCAGGATTAAGGTAATAAAGAGGTCAACTTTCATCGTTGTTGTTCTGTGGAGCTGCTGACGGGTGGATTTGGCCGTCTTCCGGTAGAGGCGTTTAGGGTAGCCAACTTGAGGTATCTCAACGACATGTCAATTCAATTATCTGTTCAGATCGTCGGTCAAGATCACTTTTATGATATGGAATATAGAAAGGAGATATGCTAAGTCATTGTACAAACTTATAAACTCAGCATTCTGGCGATATGATTTGACAGATTCCCAATCTCCGCAACTAACGTGTGTACTATCCCTTCGTTGTTGAGAACCTGAGAAGCATTTTCAAAGGCTAACTACAAACAACTTCATGTAGCCATAATCAAAACCAGATATCTGCTAACTGTTTTACAAATGGAAACGCCAATTTAAAAATCTTGGTCGATTCAAGACGAGGTTTTTGTCACCAGATATAACATAAGTACCTGTATGAGAGCGAAGCCACGGCGGTTCGCCGTCCTTGGCATGATAGCCTCTCTTTCCAATGCCAAAGGTGTCGTGCCAGTCAAGGCCCAACGGTTTCAAGATGGCGCGAGTTGAAGGAAGGAATTGTCGATTCAGGCAAGAGATGTAGGCTAGCCGCGTCATCCCGATCTATGTTCCTTCCATTCCGGCTGAGAAGCTGCTCGTGATGGAGGAGCTCCTGCCCAAAGACGTAGGGCGATGACCTCACAGCCCCTCAACAAGACAGAATCGACGACAAGAAGAGAAAGAACCAAACTCGAGTACTTCCTCATTACAGAATGACCCGAACCCTTTATGATCCCCCCTCATCTCTTCTCTTGTTGTCCCCTTTTCATCTTCCTTCACCTCCAGATCGATCTCCCCAGGTTCCCCAAATCCTTCACTCTATTGCCTCAAACCACTCAATCACTCCACCAGGCTTCCGTCCTTAACTAGAACTTCATCCCTGAACTCACTATTTCACTCAACAAGATGGTCTCTCCCAAGTTGGCGGCCTTCGGCGCCCTCCTGACAACTGCCTTCGCTCAGATTCGTCACCCTAACGAAGACCTCATCCTCGCCGATTGTGGCATTGGTGACAACAAGGATCACCCAGAATGGTCGACTTCCCGCCAGGTGAACTGGTATCAGGACATCCAGTGGCCTGACAGTGTCGACAAGTTTCCTCCTCCACCCGATCTGGCCGTTGAAGTTCCCTACAATGACGGAACTTACCCCTGGAACCCCAAAGGAACCACGGTCAAGCTTTCTAACGGCGTTGTTTGGACAGCCTACATCAACCCCAGAATTGCTGATGGTCTCCCAGCCGGATCTGCCGTTACCACCAAGGAGGGTGGGCAAGAGCTCACTTGCTATGCCTATCGTGGCCGTATTGTCAGTGCAGCTCTCAACAAGACTGTCAATGCCGATGCTTTCTGTCGGACTGCCTTTGTCTGTAACCGTGATGACACAGCACCTCCTCGTCCCAGCGGCATGCATAATCCCACTTCAACCCTGGAAACATCCCCTGCCCCTCCTGCCACTACTTTCATCTCGCAGCCACCAGCGACGCCTACACCTACCGGCGGTGGACAAAACCCTCCTGCCGACCCCAAAGCTGGAAAGCTCTTTGTGTCTGTTCTCCTCAGCCCTCGTTTCATCAACTGGCCCAGTACCTGGCAAGCCTTCATTGAGAAGTTCTCCTGGGATCGGGAAACCGGAAAGTGCGTCGGCCAGCCTGTGAAAGGAGATGGGTACAACATCACCATCGACTGTGCCGGCATTCAAATTGATTCCGACTCTCATCTGACTCTTCTTATGATCAAAGCTCTTCATGACCTTGGCATGAATAGCACTTTCTTTAACCAGAACCCAACTGTGCCAGGAAAGCGCAACTCGACTGCGGACCACTGGGTCGTCATGCCTGAGGCCTTCAGTCTCCAGGCCATCGATGTTTCTCATCAAAAGGTCATCGGCTATCTCGGGTACAATACAACCTACGACAATTTCCTCACTGGTCCATGCTCGTCTTGCCAGACTGAGCGATTCGACAAACAGTTCTTTGACCCCATCCTGACAGCCATGAAGGGCACTTACCCTCTATACAACAGCTACAACGTTGAAGCTCAGTGCAGTCCCTGGATGGCATGCTGGTAAGGGGGATTGAGGAGCTGGTGCTATTTCTATCCAGGTGGTTGTGAGTTATATGGTTTATGATGGATCATGTGGATTATGATGGACGAAAAAGGAGATGATCAATTTTGGTGGATCATGTGGTATTACTTTTCTTGCTTCTCGACATGTACTCCAGAGGCCTTACTTCACTCTATGATGAGTTGTAATCAATCATTCATTACCTTATAACATGATCGAGTGTAGTTAAGATGCGGCTTTGTGTTGAACACTAGACGCGAAATGGCAAGATGTATGAATATATTTTCATGAGAAATAGTTGATGATATGCTCCAACAATGGCTCCATCAACATAAGCGTCGCCAACAAGCTGAAAATAACTATCTCTGGGACCAGCTTCCCTCAAGACAAGAAGAGTTGCATGGCCAGTGACTACCACGACTGATGACTCCATCCCCGACTTTATTCTAGGGAAGAACCAGAGATTAGTTAGCCCTGGACGGTCTTCGTGTTACTTCTTTTTTGAAACAGGATTGATAAAAGCTACCTTACAACTAAAAAGCGAGTTTAGCAGCTTCCTATGATTCAGCGTCGGCTTGTACGCCTAAGTCGTAGTGTAAGTGAAACTCAAACAGCACTGGTACTATGCCACCACTCTTGGGTATATTGTCGAGCCTCTAGTGTTTGCAATGGCCCGAAAAGGTACTAGGGTATCGAAGCGGTCGTATATAGATGGTTTCTTGTGGCTGTATGCCAGAACAGTGACATAGTTTTAGTCGTCCTTTTGTGGTGAACCATCTAGGTCTATACCATCGCCATTTATAGATGGGCGATGGCACGAATATCAAGCCTACCGCTCTTCTATGTCTAGTCCTCAGTACCATCTGAGTAGTATTCAAACTGCTTCGGCACTGGCACGTCTTTCCCACCCGGCACATCTGGATCGACATCATTCTTCAACTTTAAACCACTCTCTACTACCGCAGCTTGGACTGGTTGTGCGGCTTGTGTTGGTTGAGAAAACAAATGCCCCCTCAAAAACTTGGTCATCTCCTTCGCCCACTCCCACGGCCGGTCCTTGCCTCCAGGCAAACTATTAAAGTACTCCCAGCCCATGACACCCCCAAAAGACCCATAACGTCCTCGTAAGGTTGTGAGCACCATGTTGAGAGGATTCATCGGCACATAACCGCTTCCATTCTCAGGATTGGTAACAAGTCCTATGACGATCTTCTCTGGTGGCCAGCCCTTGCGAATCATGAGATCGTACATTAGGGGATTGCTGCAGTCTCCCCAGCCGCAGTAAAACTGTGTATTGTACCATGCGATCTCACGACCACGCATGACTTCCAAAGCTTCGTAGTCAAAACCGCTGAGATTCTTCGTGAAGTCAAGAAGGGACATGGCCACAGGTGCCAGAGTGATGATGAAAGCTGGACCAAAGTCGCTGCGTAGACGATCTATCAACCGCACAATTCCTCCCAGAGACATTTCCTCTTCAACATCCAGATCCAAGCCGTCCAGACCCCGCTCTCGAATCATGTCTCTCACAGGACCGTAATATCGATCAAATGTCTCTTGGTCGGTGTCAAGGCGTGCATAGCTGCCCTTACAAGCGCCGCCCAGCATTCCCATCACTTTCACCCCGGAGGCCTGTAGCACACGAAGCTCAGCCCACATAGTCTGAAATATAGCATGTGATGGGTGATAGTCGTTGAGAGTGATCTTCTGAGGATCATCGTTTATGTGGATGGCAGCGACAATGACATGAGTGATGGCGATGCCGGGCTGCGTGATGAGGGGGAGGGGAGAGATGAGATTTCCCGAGGAGTCATGATGGGTTTGGTAGTATGTGACTAGACGGGGGAGAGGATTTGCAGAGGGAGGAAGAGGAGGCATCGTGGGCTTGTCAGGTGAGGTTGTTGATGTCGAGGATGAGCTGGCAACCTCGGAGCTTATTGAAGCTGTAGGCGAGTAGCTTGGGTGGAGCTCCGCTGCTGAAGCCTTATTATTAGGCTGTAGCGGGTATGCAGCCACTAAAGACGACAGGCACAGGGCCTGAAACAGACTCGCAGGGACAATCAATTTCTTCATCTTCTGAAGACTATATTTAACTGCCTAGGCAATAATGGGTATCTCTGTCTCATATTAAAAGTCTTGAACTCTGGTTTGCTCCTTTTCCAAATCCTTCACCCTAACCTTCTTGCCCACGCATCGTCCGGGATGCCCGATAGCAAAGAGCAGCACAGCTAACGCCACTGGAGCAAATTCAAGACAAGCGAAGTATATCTCGTTCGAATACAAATGCCCTCCAAGCCCCTCAGCTGTTTCTGCAAGACGGAAACATGTTCGAAGATAGATCATAACGGTGGCCACTGCAAAGGCAATACAGAACAAGCTGAGCTTGTTGCCTCGAGACCTAACCTCCCTTCGAGCGCGGAAGAGGAATGATGCTGTGAGAATAACGAACACACCAAGAGAGAAGACCTGGTATGCCAGACCTCCAAGGAGAATGTTGTTGGCATCGGTTGGATCCTCTCGGTTCGACTGTCTCACACCAATAAGAGCAGCGCCCGTGATCTGCACAACCGTGGCAATAACATCAGACGTGATAAAGAACCAAAGAATAAACTTCGGCGGCAAAAACGAATATCTCCTTCCAAGGCGCGGAATCAGCGCCGAGAGGATCGTGTATACTCCTGCAGCGAGGAACACAGGCGCCGTGACGATGAAGAAGTAGTTGAGGATAAAGTACAGCAGATTGTACGGATCTTTCTTGGCTGAAAGCGAACGAGCAACATAACCTACGGTCTCGAAGAGAAGACCGATAGGGAATGTTATGAAGTACCAGCTGCGATAGCGGATTGTTTGAAATAGGTGGATGACGAGGAAGAGGGCGAACCAAACAGCTGCGAAGACGGCGAGAGAAAAGGCTGGTGTGTAGCCGTAGATGATTATAGGTGTATCCCACTCGCCGTTAGGATTGGGAAAGTTTGGATCAACATAGCCTTTGATAGGCCGTTCTCCTAAAGTTTGTTAACAACTGTCCCTGTAATAGATATCTTGTAATAGTCATGGAAAACACACCAGAGCTGCCACTATCACTCATGATGGAATAGGTGAAGAGTCAAAGCTAATACTTGGTAATTGTCCAGTGCAACACACCGCTGTGAAACAGGTTAATGTTGGATCTTTAAATCCTTCAATGAACCCTTAAGCGAAGAAAAGGGTTCAGCTTTGATATAAGCTTCTTTCGTGTTTGGTGCCAAACCCCTGGTCCAAGTGCAAAGTCATGAATCATCATTTTGCATCTATTCCCTAGAATGGAAATGGCAGACCGCGCCAACAGCACCAATTCACAGGGTCTCGAATTCACAGGGTCTCTAATAATCGTTTACATTTGCCGAAAAACGGCCCCTGACGATTTGTTTGCCCGCTTGAGACAGGCTTCATGTCTAGAAGCCTCTACGCCGTGGGACTCAAAGACACAATACATGTCTTGGAAAGTGACATTTCATAGAGAGCAGGGGGAAATTGTCTGCAGAATTAAGGTTATTTTCTAAGTAATTTATGAACATATCATCGTAAGATTTTATATATTTTGTGTAAAGGACTTGGTATTAGTCTTTTATCTTAAATTTATCATAAAAGAAATAGGATAATCTGTCATGGAAAAGATATTTCTTGTCTGGGCTGTTCTTGAACACGGGTAGCATCATATTAGAGTCTTGGATAGACACTATGAAATTAGCCGACAGTCGTCAATTCTTGGCATTGGGTCATTGATCTAGGATCCATAACTGTCAAGAATTAAGCGACCGTTGCCGAGAAGACGAATCAGAGCCATTGTTTAACACGACAACCTGGAGTTCAAGATGCTTGACAATTCTATTGTGGGTTTGAAGACCCTCTAAACCGAGATCCGAATGACATCTAAGTATCTATGCCGAACACCACACCAGTCTATGAACCCTTGACCAAATCATCTCCCATCACTTCCTCAAAAATACCTTTGCGAACCTTCTGCAACTCCGTCCTCGCTTCATCCATCTCTTCGCCTTTCCTCTTCAACTCTTTACTCAAATAATACTTCTTGTCCTTCGCCTCGCTCAAGCATTTAGTCAGAGCTAAGGTGCATCGCGCGACTTCTTGTCGACCACCGGTGATATCAACTTTTCCCCAGGTATCGCCTAGGTTGGATGTAACCTCCATCGTGCGTGGGTTAGCCTCAGGAGGTAGCTCAACTACGTCTGCTCCGAGCTGTACTAGTTGATCAACCGTTGTCTTGCTCTGCTGAACGAGTTCCCTGCCCTTGTTCAGAGCTCGGAGTTGGTTCATGTCTCCAGATTGTAGAGCCTTGTCTACCTGTCCAAGTCCCGCTGTCATTGTCGCTGTTGCTTGCTCGAGCAGATCCAACGCTTTCTGGTGTAGTTCAAGAGCGGTCCTTGTAGCGACATAAGCAGACAGCGCATCATCGCTCTTTAGCTCCTTCGCATCCTCCTCAGGAAAATCCGGCGTCGGACCTACGAAGATGTCATCGTAAATATCGTCCAGCTGCTTCTGAAGATCAAGATAGCCTTGCATGCTCTGGTCGAGGTCATTCTTTTTCCGAAGCTCTTGATCCAGTTTGGCCTTGATGCTCGAGTTTTGCTCGGATGCCTGATGCGCCTGCTGAAGTGTGTTGTGGTAATTTTGTTCCTCCCTCTCAGCCTGACCTGTAAAAGAATTCTCTTTACCACTGGCTTTGTAGAGAAACTTCATAACATGGCCATCGCGGTATTTCTTATGTGACTCGAGGTCAGCTAAGCGCTTGCGATCTAACCCTTCGAGTTCTCGGTTAGAATCCGACAATTGCGACTCAAGGTCTGAGACGATCTTTTGTTGTAGAGCAAGATCAGAGCGAATATGTTTTGTTTGCTCTAGCAGACTTAATAGCTCTGCTGTTCTGGGGAAGGCTTCTCGTATGGCGTCTTTGATGTCTGACATTTGACTGTGATCGTTGAACGGAGGTGGGTTGTTGTAGTTCATAACTGCGGCCATGGTTGAGTTGGAGTAGAAACGTGAACTGCACTTCAACGGCTGAGAGTCATCAGATGATGCATGGGAATCAGATGATGCCCAACTGAACCAACGAGGGGTTGAATAGACTAAGTGTGGTATGGAAAATAGTCACTTGAGATAGTAGGAGTTTAATAAAGTATAGAATTATTGCATCACCTCAAGTGCGTCAGAAACAAGATAAGTTGTAAGATGCAATAACAGCCTCAAACAGGGGAACCAGGCCCTTCATAAACCACGCAAAGTAAGGCAAAACATGAATCGAACAGTGCAGAAGGATTCACTATCACAAGCATGAAAAAGCTCAATAAAATTGGAGCAACATCGTCACTTCTTCCCATAAAGAATAAAAAGAACCACAAGTGATCGACAGTGGCTTTCCAAGGTTGTAAGGCTGATGCTTGTTGGTTGGTCTTTGAGTCAAGATGCCTGTGACGACTTTCCGTGATTTGCCGACCCTTTGCCGCCCGCCAACGGAGCTTCCCTGTTTGAGAGCTCCATCTCCAGACTAAACTACAGAGTCTAGGTAGGCTGGTACTGTAGGTTAGAACCTCGCATCGCCAATCATTTCTCAGAGCAAATGGCTTCACCGAGAGCCCGTCTGCCTCGCGCAGGCAAACTCGGGGCCTTGATACAGCCGCCAAGGCCTTACGGTGCCTCGATATGTCCATTTTGCACATCATCCCGGTCTCGCATACGAACCCGTCGCAATGCCCTTACAAAACGCTTCTCTACAGACTCGACAAACCTTCGTGCCGAGCTTGAACAGCACCTCCTCGATATTCAAAAACTCGCACCATCTTTAGTCAATCTTTCAAGACTGCAATTGGCACTGCAAGGACTGCGACAAATACCGGGTCAGGAAGCTGTGAGGGTTGCGATTTTAGGACTGGCACCTGGTTCCAATGCGGGACAGACTGCAAAAAATGTTCTGAGGGTGCTTGTGACAGATCCGTTACAGGATGAGCAAGAATGGGAGCGTCAATTGAAGGACCATGACCCGAAGAATCCTCTTATCGTTCGAATCCGTTCTACCGCCGAGCAGCAGAGCACTCTGACAGTCACCAAAACGAGTCTTTTAAGCGAGATCAATGTGTCTTCTGCGGAATGGAACAGTTTAAACTTGGAGCTGCTCTTCATGGAGACACATCTTCCCGAATTTGCGAGAGATGAGAAAACACAGGCTATCCAAGTGGAGGAAGCTGTTCTTACTCCTAAGGTCGGCATCCCTTCGGCTGAGGATCGAGTAACGCCGGTGACCACACCTGTTCACAGAGCTATTCTCATTGGTGATGGTTTCGAAGGAGCTGTTAATGTTACAGCGGTACCTGTTGCAGAGGGAGAGGAATCTGTGCTTAAAGTGGTTGATCTGAGAGGTGTTAATCCAAAGCAGCTGAATGCACCCTTTGCAACGGTTGACCTGTCCGTTGCCGAGAAGGGAGTGTCACTCTTCCGTGAGAGCTCTCGGAATGCCATTGAATATGAGCGACTCTGGTACAACAGCAATTTCCCTGACTTGACAACATGGCTCAAATCAGGAATCAGCTCTTCGGACGACACCACAAAACCTGCTGTGCGAGGACTTATTGCCTCGCTGTTGAACAACATTCTGGCGAGATGTGAGCAGGAAAACCGTCGTGAAATTAGGCAGACCTATCAAGCTGCCCCCATCGGCCAGGAACCCGCCCTCTCCCCTGTTTTGCACCGGGCTGTTGGCACATGGTCACAAAAGGCACATGCGGAACTACAAGATGAGCTTGATTTGGCGTTCACAGGTCGAAGATGGCGAAAGTTGGGATGGTGGCAGCTCTTCTGGAGAGTCGATGACATTGTAATGCTTACAAACGAGATGCTGAACCAGCGATTCTTACCAACGGCGGAGCGAGAGCTGGTTTACTTGGCTGGAAAGATTGCACAAGCGGCAAAGGCTGATCAGCAATATCCTCAACCGCCATCCGTGAATGACCCTGACGTAAAGCCCGAGTTGAAGCGCCTTGGCTCAGGCGAGCTGGAACCCTTGGTACCAGTCAACACTCGACCAGCGCTACCCAAGTGGCCTGGTCATATCGCCTTCACTCGAAGGTATCTTCAGAACGAGACTATCCCAGCACTGCAGGCTCTCGCACAGCGTCTCGTCGTACAATCTCTGGGAACTTCTGGACTCACAACATCCCTCGCTGCTCTGCTTTACGTCTCATCATTTTCCTCAACCATCTATGAAGCCAGTGCCGTAGCAGCACTAGGCATAATGTGGAGTTTCAGCCGGCTACAGAAGAAGTGGGATGCAGCGCGAACATTCTGGGAAGGCGAAGTTCGCGAGGAGGGCCGCAAGGCTCTTCGAGGTGTCGAAGAGAGCCTTGCAGATGTTCTCAGCAACGAGAAACAGCAAGAGAAACCAATTGTTGACCAAAAAGGTGATGAGATTAATGAGGTTCGGGAGCTGGTTGCTAAGGCTCAAGAAGCTCTTGGACGAATGAAATAAGAGGGGAACATGTACATTAAAACGACGTGAAAAGCATTGGACTTAGATGGTGACGAGATACCAGGCGTGAGAGGCGCCTTCATATTTGTAATCTAGTCAATCTCGAAAAACCACCCTCTACTGTGAGGTCTTTCAAGCCTCACAATGCATCACTTATCATCCACATCTAGACTGGTATCACACCTAAGCCTGTTTCCACTCATTTTCCCAATTGAAGAATGCTCCAAAGCAAAAATCCAAGCCTGAACGCCAAAACTCGCATGTCTTTATTATGTTCTCGTCTATCGTCCTCCTCGTCCACCCGCGCGCGCTCGGCTGACCGTGGCGCGACCTCTAGCGAGACCGACACCGCGGCCACGGACGTTACGGCTGCGGAACATGGGGGCGTTGCGGAGCATGTCGGGGACGATGAAGAAGCGCACGTGTGAGCCGCGGATGTAGACTTGGTCGAGATGAGAGACGCGGCCATCGCGGGCGGTGACGGTGATGTCCTTAAGCTGCACGTTCATGTTGTCCTCAGCTGTGCAATGTTAGCAAAATTCAGGCTCAAAAGCAATTAGAAACATGGAGAAAAGCTTGGGAGCGTACCATCAAGGAGCTTGCCGCGGTAGGTCTGACCAGAGGTGATTTCGAGGGTAACGATGTGGCCCTGCGATACAAAGTTAGCTTGATTGCTCGATCGCGAGAGCTTGATGAGAGATTACGAACCTGCGCCTCGTTCAGGAGCTTAATAGGAATACCGATTGTGGAAGTCATGATGGTGGCTGGGTGTAATTATCGTATTGTCGCGTGTAGACAAAGCCGAGGCTGAGCTGGAGCTTGGTATATCGTGAAAATTGACGAGGCTTGGTGGTGAGGGACTGAATGGGGTAAGGTGGAGAAAGGTTGACCCGGGCCGATCATTTCGTAGCTAACACTGTGCATGTAGTAGAGTACGGCACATAATATACAGTGTATGCATTTCACCTTCATGCTCAGTTGAGCTTCAGCCTGGAAACTTCGATATATTATTCTTCAAACATATGAATCCCTGGAATAACGCCTTAAACTGACTGGTACCACCTGGATAATATGAAATCCAAACCTCGTTATAGAGTGTCTAACCACTTGTTTACTTTCGCCGTATTGCTTACTTGCTTTCTCTTATCCACATCTAGCTTCTTTCCATGCTTCTTCTTTTCCTTTTGTTTCTTGGTTGTTGTGGTTGACTTCCGCTTGACTGCATTGGAACCTGATATCACTACCACCGTCTCCGTTGTGTCTCCTTCTGGCTGTAGCGCACCGCTCATCAACAGGTTACCATTGGGAGTCTTTGATGAAACGACGAGTTGACCATTTTGTTGGCCATATGCTTCCTGTGAAGTGGCTGGAGGATCAATAGTCGTCGGTGTTGTCACGGTAGAACATGTTGAGAGCTCTGGAGCTTGACTGGAGTTCTGGCTTGTCGTCTCATTGACACCCATGGATTGATAATGAATGTATCCGCCCTGGACGTTCGGAACAATGGAGTTTCTGCCGGTAGGCGGTATTGATGAGATATCTTCAAATGAGATATAACGAGCTCGGTAGTAGTAGAGCCCTGAGTCATGAAGAGCCCATTCTGACCACCCGGATCGCCTGGGCACTGGCTTAACGGGTTTCGATGCAGAGGTTGGATATTGGGGTTCATGCGCGGTGTGTCTGTTGTTCACCATATTCGTGATGCGACAGTCGCTTAACAGTCTAGAACGGAAATAAATGCACGAAAATACGGGTGCGTTGAGCAGATATAATCCAAGGATATCCCTTCAAGCAATGGGCATGCATCGGGTCGCAAATTCAAGATTCGCAGCCCGTCCCAACGTATTTCCTCACCCGACAGCCTCACTCTTCTCGCTGGGTGCCGAAAGGAAGCCCGCATGCAGGAGAGACATAAAAAGCGACCTCTCGTGTTTCCAGGAACCCGTGGGTCGTCCAAGCATGGTCAATGAGTTGCTGATTGGGCAACAAATGAGCAGATACTTCAATAGTTGGCTGAGAATGCCAAAGCCTTGTTGTGTGAAAGCTATGAGCGTTGGACAGGTGTCACTGCATCTGCCAATTGAACAGTTGCACTTTGGCTAACGCTGCGAGGTACCTGATCTGGTAAAATGAGCATGGATGGCCTCAGCCAAGTCCACCTTGTCAACGGCCTGTCGCGTGCGGCATAAATTCGAACCAGAACAGACGCCTTAGGTAACAATAGGCTCTTTGTGAATATGAGTTTGTGATTGAGGTAATTGACATCACGATGATGATAAGAGAAGGAATCACAATATTGACTGAGAACCCAATTGGTTGGTTGAAAGCTGTTTGAAGTACTTGATATGTTGACTTATAACCCGCTTATCAGCGGATTACCTTATTATTGCGTCTCTGCGGCCTCTTCGGCCACTCCCTCTTTCTGGGTATCATTTTCTTGCTTCTGCTTCTTCGCTGCCAGCTTCTCCCGTGTTTGCTGTTTGCGAGCCTGCCTGTTAAGGCTCCCAATCACTCCGCCCTCTTTCCCGCACGGCCACTTCGCTTCAGCTGCTGCTTCATCCTCCTCAGTCCACTCCCGAGGTAGA
Organism: Fusarium concolor; assembly: GCA_013184415.1. Lineage (NCBI taxonomy): Eukaryota > Fungi > Ascomycota > Sordariomycetes > Hypocreales > Nectriaceae > Fusarium > Fusarium concolor. The sequence continues at coordinate 92,224 of JABCJY010000103.1, forward strand.
ACAGCAAAGGTGAGATATGACGTGTGAGTTTTGAGATCCGTCTCGGGTCTGTGGTAAAGATTCCCGTTCGTCCATGGTTTGCTATCTTCAGCGCCTTTTCCATTGGTGTTGGTCTTGGGAGAGTTTGAGGCGGGCGTATCGATGTCCATTGCTGATGAGTCGTCTTCACCGTTCGCTGACTTGAAATGCACCTTATGGAATTCCTTTGTCTTACGGTTGATCTCCTTCAGCCTTTGCATGGATTCCATGACATTTGCTGGTGTTTGAACATTGCCCCTTTCAGCGGGAAGATTCGCTCCGACTCGCTCACGAACAGTGTTGATTCGTCGGGCCGAGATTTCCACCATATCAATATCTTTCCAGCCCAGAAGCCTGAGCTCCTCAATCGTTCGTGTAACTTGCTCTATACAGGGAGAGAAGGTACAGATATGGACACTTCTCTTGGGATCCAGAGGCGAGACCCATTCAGGCGTATCAGCTCCCTCACCCTCCTTCTTCAACTTGTCGGGCTTCTGTCGTGAAAGGTGGTGAAGAGCTTCCCAAGGCGCAGGGAGATCGAGAAAAACTGATGTAGCCCGAGGCGATTCTCCATCCAAATTAAATCCCTCTCCGTAAACATCGCGGTGCGTCAATTGTACGATACCGTCCAGCTTGTGTTCGTGAATTTCTTCTTGCATTTTGTTGTATCGGGGCTCGTGATATTCAAAGCTGAAAACCTTTCCTCTCTGATCATCCTCATCTTTCGGGTAGCCATCATATACAGCCCGCGCAGAGGCATGTGTAAAACTGCCACTGCCAGCTCCTGCTTCAATGATGCGAGTACCAGGAACCGCTCGTATTCTCTGAAGAATGTAGCTGTAGTCGGGAGTATACACAACTTGAGTTCGGTGAGGGAGACTGCTCGTCCATAGCTCGGGAGTCGGTCGAAGAATGTGAATGAAACCACTTGCGGCAGCGACAGCTTTTTTGGCAGGCTTAGATGTCACATCTGTACCTTCGTCGTCTGGGCCAGTCGTTGTGGGTGTATCGTCATCTGTCGCTTCGCGACGGCGCTTTCGTCCTCTTGAGCCAGTGTCCACATTCGAGGCGCGAACTTGAGATCCCCAAGGAATATCGAGAAGCGTTGAGTGAGGAAAAGACCCGAACCGTGTGTTAAGAGTTGCGCCTTCAAGGTAGCCATCAACTGCGCCAGTTGACTGCTCAAGGGTGACGGGTTGAAGGTTATCTCGAGAAAGCAGAACAATTGCAAGATCACCAGTAGAGGTGGTCGTTCCTGGCTCCAGGAAAGGCGACGGTTGAGTCATTGATGTGATTGCACACCAAAGCGTGACTTTTCAGATTCAGTTGGTGAAGATTTGAAAGGACGAGGCAAGAAAATATTTCCAAGATACGGCGCGAGGCTGAACGATTAGCGTTTGCCCCACTGAAAACCTTAGTGAGGGGCATTAGATGTTGCACTAAAAACGGACTATCGACCAAGCTATTGGATGGCTTTCGCGGGGACCTCAGGTGCTGGTCCCTTGTAACTCTGCTGGAGCTCAGGCGCCTTGGAGTGACTCGAAAGTAACTTTCTCTCCCTTTGACTCGACTGTGACTGTGACTCAAGTCTCTCGTTGAAGACATTTGTCTTGTTCTAAGGTACCTTCCTTACATCGCCTTGCATATACATATACCTCTTTTCTCCCTCTTACGATACCCTCCCTCTCCTCTTCTTTCTCACTCCTTTTCCATTCGTCCTAGTTTTTGACGTCTGGATGAATCTCTTTCGACAACGTCTTATTCGATCTAAAATCCCCACTCCATTCTCAACACCCCGATTGCGACCCCTCCATCGATTGTATTCGTCTCTATCCAGCTCCAACACGAGCACAATGGAGTCGCTAAAGCTCTACAACTCGCTCAAGCCAGGCGCGCCAGTTCCCTTTGTTCCCATTGAGAAGGGCAAGGTTGCCTGGTATGCTTGCGGTCCTACTGTGTACGACAAGAGTCACTTAGGACATGCTCGCAACTATGTCTCGACAGACATTATTCGCCGTATTCTGATGCATTATTTTGGCTTCGAGGTCAACTTTGTCATGAACATTACCGACATTGATGATAAGGTATGGAATAGCATGCTACGTAGTATGCGACTTGTCTAAAACTGGGCAGATTATTATCAAGGCACGACGACAACGATTGCTCGAACTCGAGAAGAACAAGAACTACACAAAGGACGAACTTCGAGACCTGGCTCTTGCTGCTTTCCGAGCATACGCTAAAAGTAGCTTGCCGCTGTTGCTCAAGGATGGAGAGGACATCGATGCGACCAACTATGCCCAGCGAAGGGAGGCAGGATATGGACATGTCCTTGCAGGTGGCACCATCTCCGGTGAGGGCAAGCCTGGAGATGATGAGGCCAAGGTCAAGATGCACCTCAGCAACATGACTGCTGCTTCTGAAGCTATTGCTTCGGGCGAAATCTTCCCTGGAACCGACGAGATTCTGCTTCCTTACCTCGATTCACTTTACAAGGAGACCATTGACACCCGCGATCAGACCATGTTCACTGATCTGACTCAGAGCATGGAGAAGCTATTTATGGATGACATGGATGCGCTTAACGTATTGCGACCTGATATTATCACTCGAGTTACCGAATATGTCCCTCAAATTGCCGATTTCGTCAAGAGAATTGTCGACAAGGGATTTGCATACGAAGCTGAAGGATCTGTGTACTTCGACATTTCCGCTTTTGAGCAGGCTGGCAACACTTATGCGCGACTACGTCCTGACAACCGAAATGACAAGTCCCTTCAGGAGGAGGGCGAGGGCTCCCTCTCAAAGAATCTCGGTGGAAAGAAGAACCCCGGTGACTTTGCTCTATGGAAGAAGTCAAAGGCTGGTGAGCCTTTCTGGCCCAGCCCTTGGGGCGATGGTCGTCCAGGATGGCACATTGAGTGCTCAGTCATGGCCTCTGACGTTCTGGGTGCTCAGATGGATATTCACTCCGGTGGTATTGATCTTGCATTCCCCCATCATGACAATGAGCTGGCACAGAGTGAGGCTTACTTCTGCGACCACACCAAGGGTGAGCACACCTGGGTTAACTATTTCCTTCACATGGGTCACTTGTCTATCTCTGGATCCAAGATGTCTAAGTCTCTGAAGAATTTCCAAACCATTCAAGATGCATTGGCTACCGACTACTCATCTAGAGGCATGCGAATTGTGTTCTTGATGGGCCGATGGAATGATGGTGTTGAAATCTCACCGGACATGCGCCTGCAAGCTGACAACTGGGAGTCAACCATCAGCGTAAGTATGACTCAGATCTTAATTGAACACGGCTAACATATGACAGAACTTTTTCATTAATGTCAAGGCATTGCTCGCCGAGGCTGGTATCTCACATGGAGTCAAAGCTCTGTCTCTTAATGCGGACGGCAAGACCAGCGAGGGTCTGTTAGGTGAGCTTGAGCAGGCCAAGCAGGAGCTTGAGGCTGCCCTGACCAACTCATTCGACACACCAAAGGCCCTGTCTGTCATCCTGAAGCTGGTTAACACCGCCAACGTTCACTTGAGGGATAACAAGGATGCCGACCTTGCGGCTCTTGAGTCTATCGCTCGCTGGATCACCAAGGTTGTTGGTATCTTTGGTCTCGATTCCAATGCTTCACCCCCATATGAAGGTCTCGGCTGGGCCACAGTCATCGCTTCAGATGTTGAACCTAAAGCGGCCGTGCAGCCCTACGCTGATGCCTTTGCCAAGGTCAAGTCAGATGTTGCTAGCCTATCTCTCGAGAGCGCAGAGATTTCTTCGCTGCTTGAACAAAACCCTACAGCTGAGTTTGAGTTGATCGCTTCCGGTGGCTCGCGCGACCCTGAGCAGTTAGCTCTTCCCTACCTTCGTGCTGTCTCTAAGCTACGAGATGAGCTGCGTCGCATTGTTTCTAACCAAACACCTGATACCAAGAAGGCCATTCTCGCATTGACTGACCGCATTCGTGATGAGGACCTTACAAACCTAGGTGTTTATCTGGAGGACAGACCTGATGGTCAAGCTTCGTTAATCAAGTTCATTCCAGCTGCTGAGCTGATTGCTGCGCGCGAAGAGAAGGCTGCTCAAGCGGCTGAGAAGGCGAGAAAGAAGGAGGAAGCTCGCCTTGCACGCGAGAAGGCTGACCAAGAGGCCCGTGAAAAGGCCAAGGTACGACCTGAGGATCTCTTCAAGGGTGATGAGAGGTACAGTGCTTGGGATGAGCAAGGACTTCCTACCAAGATGAAGGATGGAAGCGATGTGCCCAAGAGTCAACTAAAGGGCTTGAAGAAGCAATGGGACAGACAGAAGAAGGCGCATGATGATCTCAAGGCCAAGGGACTGTTGTAAAAATGGGAATGGTGTTGATGTGGGTAACCTATCTAGTATCTAGAAGGGGAGTTTGGGGGTGAAATCAAAAGCGTTCCAAGGTCTCATTGTTGCATATTGACAATCTTTTCACAAAAGTTACCACGCCTAGCTGAATGTTTGTGCACACTAGCATGTGAGACAGGCACTGTAGCCTTGACTTGCTGGAGCTTCAGATGTCGTGATAGCAAGGTGGTATTGATCAAACCAGTACGGCACCTAGACCCGAAAACTCGACAGCAGGGAGGATCAAGGCATGATAGTTGTTTAAGTCTAACACAGGCCTGTTAATAATGGGATAACTATCTCCTGAAAATAGTTGAACTCGTTGTAAGCCATTCCTGCATTTGCACAAGAATAGCTGAGTTTCATGAACACCTTGGCTGTTTGACAGGATGAAGATATAGGATCTATTATAATAACACCATTTCAATTACATGAGTTGCTTGAACTTGGGATATGGAATTTCAGGTGAGAAACCGGACTTGCAAGGATGCGGCCGTTGGTCTATTGCGTGATGGGCACTATAGATGGCATAAAACTCCACTATCCCACATCATAACTTTCTGTCTATCGACGCAAAGGGATATCTGATCGATCAATATTGAAAATCCAAGCCAGGCATTGGTATTAAGGTGACTGTGGGGGTTCAATGGCGACAGAATGATCGGATTGTCGCGTGGGATGTCGCAGGAATAAAGAGGCGATCGCCCGCGGACTCTGAATCTCGAGGCTATTAGCAGTAGCTGTCTATTTTTCTAGCTCTACATTTATAAAAGTTCCAATATGGAAAGGAACTTTGATAAAGCGGTCATCAGTAGCCAAGATGGCAGTACCAGTGACCTAGAGCACATCGACGTTGACTGGACTGAAGAGGAGGAAGCGAAACTCATCCGCAAGTAAGTTATCTGCCTCTGCTTCATACCATTATGAACGCTAACTTTCTTTGAGGGTCGACTTTACGATCATGCCGCTCCTAGTCCTAGGTTTCTTCGCCCTTCAGCTCGATCGAGGAAACATGTACGCTTGCACTTATAACTCGATTGTATATCGTCTAATATGGACTATAGTGGCAACGCTCTTACGGATTTCTTCTTGGCTGATGTTGGAATTACACAAAGTCAGTTCAACGTGGGACAGCAGCTTTTGTCTGCTGGTATTGTCCTTCTAGAAGTGCGTTTCAATAGTATGTGCTCTGATGGGTGTTGCTGATGAAGGTAGATTCCTAGTAACTTCATTCTTTACCGTGCTGGACCTTCGAAATGGATCGGATCTCAGATCATTGCATGGTATGTCTTGTTGAAGGCCTGCCTGTTTTCAGTAATCTCTAATATCTTGTAGGGGCCTCGTTGCTACGTTCCAGGCATTCCAGAAAGGGCTCGGAGCGTTTCTTTCTACTCGACTTCTTCTTGGGTACGTCTCCGTCCATATCTCCGGCACACGGCCTAAATAGTTACTTAAACGAATTTCAATTAATGCCTTTGACAGTCTTTGTGAAGCAGGCTTCATCCCTGCTGGCCTGTACACAATCACTCGATGGTATAAGCGCGATGAGACAAGCAAACGGTTCTCTATCTATTTTCTGGGTAACATGATTGCCTCTGGTGCATCAGGTCTTATTGCTTATGGAATGTGAGTTTCCTACAATCTTTCTACCACTGGTTTACTAATCATGTGATAGTCTTCACATGAGAGGCATTGCTGGACTTGCAGGTTGGCAATGGCTGTTCATCGTAAGTTGACACAAGAAGCGTGTCACAATGTCAACTAACAATGCTAGCTCGAGGGCATCTTCACCATTCTCGTCGGAATCCTATTCATCATCTTATTCCCCGACAATCCCTCCAATCCGGTCTCGATCTTCAAGTTCGGCGTCTTCACAGATAAGGAGAAAGGGATCCTTGCAAAGCGAATTCTGGCAGATGATCCATCCAAGATTCACGCAAAGCCAAACGTTACGAAGGAAGAGTTCAGAAATGTGGTATGTATCTTCTCGCCAAGATTCAATTTAAGTCTCTGACATCTGTAGATGACTAACTGGAAACTTATTCCTCATGTTCTACTCACGATCAGTGCTCTGGCACCGGCTTCTACAATGAGTTCTTACTCACCAAGTCTCGTTAAGTCGTTCGGTTATGAAAGACTCAAGTCTAATGCTCTTGTATCCATCGGTTCTTGGGCTCTTATTGTAACCAATCTTCTATGGGGCTACTTGGGGTAACAAAAACATACACAGTAAGAGATGTAGCTAACTCACGATAGTGATAAACTTCAAATGCGAGGTCCTCTTGTTGCACTCGGCATCCTAATGTTCTGGGCTTTCACTGTAAGCAACTCCCTTGTGAGATCCATGCACTGCTGACTTTTGCAGATTGCTGATCGAGTCATGGTGCATTCTCCTGATGGACACCTACGATTTGCCTTTTTGACACTGACATTTGCGTTTGGATGGCAATGGCGTAAGTCCCTGACCACTTAACATTCAGGCCTTCCTATACTGACAATCGAAAAGATCCTCTCAATGGCTCTTGGATGTCTCTCAACGCTGGCTCTGCTGGAGAAAGATCTATCACCATGGCCATACTGATCATGTCAGCCAACACATCTGGCATCATAGGAAGCCAGCTCTTCCAAGAGTATGATGCTCCTCTTTACAAGACTGGATGGACGGCGATAATGGCCCTCGCTTCGGTTGGCTTGGTAATGGCTATTATTGCGAACTTGCAGTACTTTTTCCTCAATGGGCGAATGATAGGTCGTGGGGGATTGAAGTATAGTCCATAATACTCATATCTACTTCTGATCCGTCAGGCAGTTTCGCATAAGAAGTGGGACAAAAGATGATTGAACTTTTGATCAAATATTAAGGATATCATTAGGGAAATCAGACTAGAGTACAATTCTGTGCCTTTACTTGGTCTCCTTCTTGGCGCCCTCCTTAGCTTCACCAGCTATCTCTTGAGCCTTCTCAGACTTCTTCTCCAGCACCTGTCGTAGCTCTTCAATAGTCTCCTTGAACAGCTTCTCGCCCTCCTCCTTGTGCTCTTCTGCCACCTGACTCAGCTGCTGCAGCTTCTCCATGACCTCGCCACCATTAGGTATCTCCTTGATGTACTTGTCGAGGTCGACCCAGCCGCCACTGAGCTCAGAGCCCTTGGACTTGACCTTCTCCGTGGCCTCCTTGACGTACTTCTCCAGGTCTCCCAGGTCGCCAGAGTCAACAGCGGACTTGGCGCGCTTGAAAACCTCGCTGGCGTTGCCCTGCTTCAGGGCATCTGCGTTCTTTTCGAGAAGCTCCTTGACCTTGGGGTTCTTGTCGAGGTAAGGCTTGGCCTCCTCTAGACCCTTCTTCCAGGCCTCGTCGCCGAGCTTCTTGATCTTCTCAATTTTCTCCTCGATGAGCTTGCGGGCCTTGCTTATGCTGGCGGCGCTGAAACCTCCGGCAAAGATGTCCTTGACCTGCTTCCAAGTCTCGTCGACTTGCTTCTTGGCCTCGGGGCCGTACTTATCACCGAGCTCCTTTAGCTGATCAACGTTGTCGCCAAGCTTCTCCTTGACTTGGGGATGGTTGTCGATAATGTCACCAATGGCGTCACCAGCGAGGTTGGCGACCTTCTTGGCGAGATCGGCGAGGACATCGTAAGCCTTAGAGGCAGTCTCGAGGCTCAGGCCAGACTTGGAGAGGTCCTGGAATTGCTTGTATGCATCGTTGACCAGCTTGTCGGCCTCATCCTTGTTGTTCTCGCGAACCTTCTCCCAGTCATTGAAGGCAGCATCAACGTAAGCGCGACCACCAGGGATCCAGCCAACGTAGGAGTAGGCAAACTCTTTGATGTAGTTCACGGCCTGGTCGGCATCGGGGGTGTTCTTCTGTAGCTTCTTTGCGGCAGCTTCATACTTTTGCTGGGCCTCCTTGGCAGCTTTGTTGATACCTGAAGCAGCGCGTCCAGCAGGGGTGTAGGAGTAGATGCCGTAGAAGATAGCTGAGCCAACAAAACCGCCAGCGATACCGGAAGCGAGATGAGTGCTGCTCGAAGAGGATGAGGATGTGGATGTGGATGTGGATTGGAAGCGAATTTGACGAGAAGCACGAGAAGCACGTGCGGCACGAGGCACGCTTGATCGGATGAGAGGGCGAGCAGGAAGCATTGTGTTTAGTTGTAAAAGAGAATGAGGAATTAGATTGTGATGAGGGGAAGAGTATGAAGATGAGGAGAGAGAAAGGTTAAAAATGGCATTTTGAAAGTAAATAACATTTGCGGTTACCTAAGGAATGACGTACACTTGCGATCACGATGCAAACATAAAAGTAGAGCTCCGTTCAGGAACAAAGCTCCGGAATCGTGACGTCAATGACGCTCATATGCGGACATTGTGGGGGGGGGACTGGCGTCCTCCACGTGAGACCGAGACACTCAATTGACCAATTGACTAAGAGAACCCAAAACTCAATTCCATCTCAAGATCGAGATCCTTGTGCAGTTTCTGGTTTGAGCTCCTGTCTAGAGCCAAAGATGATCAGGGGAGCTTGAGTTGATGGAGTTGACGGGTTCGGGCTGGGCCGCGATGTTACGTCACGACCACAACAGCCACAGTTGCACTAACAGCCAAGCTCATGGGAGCTCATAATAGTCACACGAGAAATAGTAGCTTGGGGAGGGTTTAGTTAATCAAGTCTGGACCCTTCTGGCAATTCCTTTGCTGACTTAGTGCGTCAAGTTACCCTGAACCATGCAACTGCAACGCAGGCCAGCAGCATTGATAGCCATTAACTGCTTTGTTGGAAAGGATGATAAAATCTCATCAATTGCCTAAAATTTCATATCCGTGGCACGAAGTCAGAGCCTGGCCATCTCCTGTCAATGTCCTATACAGTAATAATGAAACCTTCGTTTCCTCCACCGACGTTGCAACTGTACCAGTGTTGTATGTAATGATTATTAGCCTGACCCCTGCGGGGCTCCAGACAGGCATATACTATTTGAATGCCGCAGCCTTCCTGCTAGGTACGGACAGCCTGGAGCCATACCTGCCTTACCAATAAGCAAGCCACAGCGTTCTACCGGTTTGCGCAGTTCTTAGGTTAAGGAGCCTCCAGCGCTGTCTATTTTGTTTATATGTTTTAATCTGCCCGTTGCCATAATGTGAACACCTGCTCATATCGTAACTACCTACCTAGGTACTAAGGTAATCGACCCAAATCAGGTCCCGTTCTGCGTACCTACCTACCTAGCTCGGCATTTCTGCAATTAGATACGTTCATGTGACCCCCATTGCTCTCCCAGCTGGCCTCTACTATCCAGTTGAACTCAGGTCCCCAAATACGACTCGTATCCTGTGAATCAAACACGCAAAAGCAGTGGTTTTCTTCGATCTTGTTCAAATTCTTCTTAATCCAACCGCCCAATTTCCCCTTCTTCCCCCAAATCTTTGCACCAGCGCAAATAACAAGGGGAGGAATGGCTGGACTGGTTCTTCCTCTTCACATCCGTCTTCGTCTTTATATTCAAAGCCAAACGTTTCGTGCCGGCGCAAGACTAGCAGATTGTCAAGTGCGTCTTCCATGGTATAGTGCACCCCCGACACAACCTATTTTGGTGTAAGAATGGAACGAGCTATACCGTATATCTCCAAAAATGAACGTACCTTGACACCAACAGGTATCGCAGCTGGTAGGTTTCCAGGGTCTGATATCTCCCCTTCTGAGTCGTAAAGATCTGCAAATGAGACGTAATGGATCACTCCTGGCCCTAGGGAACTGTCGGGCAAGTAGAAGGGTAGAGAACCCGGCTCTCGTGGCCCCGCGGTCCCAAAGGGTTTATATAAAGTCTTATTGTCCCAGTAAAACCAGGCTGGAATAACACTGCGAAGTAAGTAGAGCTCAAGTGGGACAAGACTTGAGAGGGTTGTGGTCCTCATATCCTCCGCATCTGCTGAACCTGCGTTTGGCGTAACTGCATCGCCTAGCAGTTTATATAACTCCTTTTGAGTATCCTAATCTATTCCAGCATCGCCATCCAAATGGTAATGGAGTAAACGACCAAATGCCTGTCGATTTAGTCAGTCTCAATTGCGTGTTGCATGGCAGGATTTGGACTCACACCAACAGTAGCCAGCCCAGCCATTTTCTCAGGCCTGATTCCGGTACTGTTGCGACTGTCTCCAATAATTCCGGGAAACCTAAGTTTTAATCGATTTGATACCCGCCATTGCCATGTGACATAATTCATGATCGCTTGGATCACAGCTGGTTCTGCTATAACATAGCGTATAACCTCATCCTTGCGTTGTTCGATAGCAAAACCACGCCCCACTGACTCCGAATGGGTTTCATCGTGGAAGAACAGCGGTCCATCTTTCATGTGTGCGCAAAAGCCTGCACGATAGAGATCCCGCACTAACGCAAGCTTGCCAGAATCTCTCATGCTCTCCATGTGAACGCCGAGCCCAGTAACTATTTGGTGCATGTCTTTCTCTCGTGCTTTTTTCACGATAGAGCTGATGCTTACCATTGTCTGCCCTCTATCCAAACCTCTTATCAAGTCGAACAACTGATCAACGTACAAAGTGGTCCATTGGCAGCGACCACGAAAGTGATCGAAGTTGCTATGGATATGATAGAGGGAACTGACGCCCTTAAATTGTTGAACAAAGATGTTAGAAATTTCACGAAGAGTGCCAACCTTTGGGGGTGCTGTCTTTCTCCATGTGATGCATATCATCTTGCACGCATCTTCAACTGTAGTATTGCCATAGATCGCAAGGGTTTTAAGAAATTCCCTTTGGAGAGGACTAGAATTGTGCGAGTCATGGGCAAGATTAGTGGCCAGTATCGAAGTCACGACAGGAGACTCCTGTGTGATGTCTAGAAAGTCATCCAGGTCACTGGACTGGTGAAGTGACTTATACTGGCCTTGCTGACTTGCTGTATTTTCCTTAATCGTCAAGGTGATAATGCGGAAAAGATGGCCCAAGAACTTCTGAAATGGAAAGGCGTTCAGTGATCTGGGAAGCCAAGCAGTAGGTTCCAATTGCTCAGCCTCACGAAACTTAGCTTCCAAAAGCCGACCGCTTCTGGTGAGACTGGGAATATATCTTTTATATACCCTTCCTGGCTTCGATAGCCGTGCTAGGTATTTAGAGATCAAGCCCCTTATATATATCTGATAGAGTTGCCAGAATTGCTCGTCTGTGGTTATGAGAGGAATGTCACCATGAAAGGAATTACTGTTCCGCTTGAGCATTGAAGGGGTAACGTAGTCACCCTCCTCCTCGGGCTTGACCATTTTCTCGATGTTCATAGATGAAGTGGCGAGAACCAAGATTGGATTGATCCAGTCCAAGGAACCATGGCCGAAGTATTCTTCATTGGTGCTGGTTCTTATCAGGTCATGATAGCGCTTGTGCATACGTTGGAGAGAAAAACGAAGATCCGTGAGTAATGCAAATGGTCTGCCCCTGGCACTGTCGCCACCTTTAAGAGTGACTTGTGCATCGTCTATACAAAAAAAAAAAAAAAAAA